>ML822069.1:85751-99434 GCA_009831015.1 Picea engelmannii | reverse complement strand
TGGCAAAAGGACATTTGTTCAAGCAATGACAGTAGATCCAAAAGGATCATAGATCTAATGCCCTCAAAGGAAGCTCAAGAGTTGGAGGCAGCAGTGATGATGTCTCCTACAGTATATGACAACTCGAAATCAAATGGAACAGCAGCAACAAGAGTCCAGGTTTGGATATCAGGTTTGATATTTTATACTGTTGCTATCAAATGTTTAGTAACACTTGAGTATTGTTGGTACGATGATCATTATGTAAATGCTCATTGTCTAGTACTAATGATGCACTTATTTACAAGATGAAATTGATCTCGGATGGCCTCACCAAGTAATTATGTAAATGCATATGGCCCCACCAAGTACCAACTCAGAGGGTGCTAGAGTTCAAAGGGAGTCAGCTCTCGGGATCCAGTGGGGAGGAGCAACCTCCTAGGATAGTTCATAGGAGATCAGACTTCTGAGGAAGTCGACAAATGCAAAGGGAGTAGATGGCTCTGGAGATTGTAAAGACTTAGAGGGAGTCAAGCTTCAAAGATAGCAAGAGACCACACAAGTTTTCCAGCTATGTGGCGTTGATGAGTAAGATCATTGATTCAGAACCTTCCACTTATGAGGAGGTTGCAAAGCAGCAAGTGTGGGGATGCTATGATGGAAGAGTACCAATCCATCATGAAGAATGATGTGTGGGAAGTAGTTTTGAGACTAGAAGGGAAGTCAGTAGTGACTTCCAAGTGGATCTACAAGATCAAACATGCTGCAGATGGCAGCATAGAGAAGTACAAGGCTAGATTTTTTGGCTAGAGGAATCGCCCAGAAAGAGGGAGAAGATTATGACAAGACATTTGCTCGAGCAGCCAGGTACACTTCTATTGGATCTATTATTTCTATTGCTTCTGTTATGAGCTAGAAATTACACCAGATGGATGTAAAGATTGATTTCTTGAATGGTGTAATTGAAGAAGAAGTGTACATATAGCAGCCACAAGGTTTTGTAGTCTATGGGAAGGAGTCCCATGTTTGTAAATTGAAGAAAGCTTTGTACGGGCTTAAGCAAGCACCCAGGGCATGGTATGGTAGAATAGACAGTTATTTGATGAGCTTGGGGTCTACCAAAAGTGATGCAGATCCCAACCTTTACGACAAGGTTGAAGAGGGTTGCCCCTTGATATTGGTACTATATGTGGATGACATGTTTCTTACAAGGGATGAGAAGCTCATAGATGGGTGCAAGAGGCAGCTCACTTCAGAGTTTGAAATGAATGATTTGGGGTTGATGCACTATTTCTTGGGATTAGAGGTGTGGTAAAGATCAGATGAGATCTTCCTTAGCCAAGGAAAGCATACAGTTGAGATCCTGCAGAGATTCGGGATGATGGACTGCAAGTCCATGACCACACCTATGGTTACAAATCTGAAGCACTTGAGCGATTCTTCTTCAGATTTGGTTGATCCCACGATGTACAGATAGTTGATCGAATCCTTGATGTACCTGGTTAACACCATGTCGGATATATGCTTTGTAGTGAACACATTGAGTCAGTACATGGTTGAGCCTAGACATGTAGATTTGGCAGCAGCAAAGCATGTATTGAGGTACCTGCATGGTATGGTTGGATATGGACTCAAATATGTCTTGGACGGTGAAGTAAAGTTGCAAGGTTAAACAGACTCCGAATGGACGAGGAGTGCAATGGACAGGAAAAGCACATCAGGATCTTGCTTCAGTTTGGGATCAGGTATAATCTCATGGTTGAGCACAAAACAGTCGTCAATGGCACTCGGTACAGCAAAGGCAGAATATATAGCAGTCAGTGTTGTAAGCCATGAAGCAGTGTGGCTTTGAAAGTTGCTTGCAAGGTTATTTGATCTAGAGTTGGAGCCAACTTTGATATACTGTGATAATCAAAGTTGCGTGAAGCTTTCAGAGAATCGAGTCTGTCACAACAAGTCAAAGCATATAGAGATCAAATACCATTTCATCCGAGACATGGTGCAGAAAGGAGCAGTGGAACTCCGATACATATCCACAGATGAGCAGATAGCAGACATTCTCACCAATCCTTTGTCTAGAGTAAAGTATGAGTACTTCAGAGACAAGCTTGCCGTGATGCAAAATGTCCACCCTCATTGAGAGGGAGTTGTTATGTTTCTCCTACAGCAGGCAGATACTCTCCCTTTGGCCAAGGGATTCCCAGATCAATCATGTGAAGTGACTAAGGGAGTAATGAGTAGCCTGGTACAAGTCTTTCCTAAGCCATGTGAAGTGGCTAGGTGTGATTGGGACATGTAGCGTGGTCATGCAAGCCAAAGCCTCGAGTTAATACACAATGATATTTGTGGTTCCATGGTCACTTCTCTTAGGTGACCCAAGTACTTCCTTACTTTCATTTATGATTATTCGCGCTTTTTATGGGTCTACACCATTAAATGCAAGGATGAGGTGTTTAGCAAATTCTGGGAATTCAAAACTCTTGCTAAATCTCAATGTAAGTAGAGGATCAAGAGTCTCTAATCTAATGAGGTGAATGTATTGGTAATGTTTTCCAACAATTTCTCTGCTCTCATGGCATGTTTTGGCAGAACGGATCCGTAAACTCCTCAACATAATGGTGTGGCTAAGCAAAAGAAAAAGGCTATCATGGAAATAGCTCGTTGTATGCTTCACTCTTAGAGTATGAAGCTTCATTTTGGGGGAGTAGTTGTTTGTGCAACAATTATCATGAATCATACACCTACTCATGAAGTTTCTGGTATGACTCCTTATAAACACTTTCATGGGCAAAAAATTCCTCTATTTCACATTTCAGGATTTTTGGAGGTCCATCTACCTCGTGGAAGGAGTGATATATCACATGTTCAATATACTCCTTGCCAAAGTATGGTTGGCTATAGTGAGTCCTTTATGCAGTATTGTTTATATGACCCCGCCACTCACCATGTAATTGAGCATCCTAAGGCTATCTTTGATGAGCCTCTTCCTCGTAATCCGCCAAGATCTCTTCTCCAGTCCATGAGGCGTCTCGGCTTCTCCTGTCGATGACTATCTCCCAGAGTGCTCCCCCCATTCAATTTCTCCCTTGATGAACTGCACCATCTCTTGCTGACTAGACAAGTACTGAATCAGGCTATCAGAGAGGACATCTACATGTTATACATTCAGGTCACTTGGACCTCACCTCCGACAAGCCTGGGCTCAAAGATTTCCTTTTATCTAAAGCATGTTTTGGAACTGCGGGATGGCATCATCGTCCACACCCGTTATACACGCAGACATTGGATGCACTCACTCATGATCCGTCTAGGACAGCTCCGAGTTGGATCTCATAGACTCCGGATTGAGACAAACCACCATATACCATGGTTGGATAGGATCTGCCAAATGTGCCATTTACAGGAGCCGGAGACAGAGATGCACCTCATCCTTACGTGCCCCATATACTATGAGATCAGAGGATGCTACCATTGCCTCTACAGGGACTCGAGGGGCTCACTCTCTACTTTCTTTCAGTACCAGGACCATAGATGCCTAGCTCTCTTCATGAGGGAGATTTTCAACTAAAGATATCAGTTTTTGCACGCTATGCCTCGACTTGGGATGACCAGGCAATCACCTCATACGTTCCTCCATTAGATTGAAGCAACAAGCGGCGGGCAAAGCCCCAAAGTGCACCAGACTATAGATTTGTGAGACCTCGTGTCTCTCCTCATCCTCCCCCTCAGGGAGTTAGATTGTTATTGCCGAGACCGGTTCGGAAGTGTCGAACCATACATCAGTCCATGCACCCTCGGAGAGATAAAGGGATTAGCTCCAAACAAATCCAGAGCAGGGCGACTCTCACCTATCAGACTACCTCCTAGATTTAGATGAGTTGCCAGAGATCTATCTAGAGTTTCTTTCTTTCGGCCTCGAATGTAGGAGTATACCCCGCTCCTACATCCCCTCGAGATCATACGACCAAACCCCCCAATAGTTCTTGAGGACTCCAACAGCAAGCCAATGCCCAATTTGCCCCTCTCGCCCTCGACCATCAAACCCGAGAGACCTTGACAACCTCATCATCAAACCTCTCTCTCGCTCTCTCTTTCTCTCTCTTGACAAAATTTTGAGTCGGACATACTTATATTTTGGGTCATCGTACTTTTGTCACAGTTATATACATTTTTTACGCTACACTACTTTAGGTTTCTTCCTTTGTGTTATTCTCAACATTATCTAGGAGTTGTGTTTGCACACCCACATTGTACTCATAATTGTTGTAATCCTCAGTCCCATTGACCTACTTTTGTGGTCATTCGTTGGACATTAATAAAATTATCTTATCTTATCTTATCTTCCATCACTTCTTTCTAGTGATGATCTCAATGATGATTGTCAGCTTGTCTCCACGGAACATGCCTCTTCTCCTCTAGCCGACTTACTTGTTGATGACTCTTAGCTAGTTGTAGTGGATCTTTCCACCTCTTCATCAAGTATCAATCCACCCATGGGTACTTCTTTAATCTCATCTTTTGCACTTACTAGCCATTTTCCAAGGGTTGATGATACTATCTATTCATTGGGTCCCTCTCCTTTTCCGGAAGTTTCTTCAATCCCTCTTTTGACAAGGATATGCAATTGAATGATGAGCCCTCTTCAGATGAGCACACTAGTGATGATCCCTCTCCAAATGAGCAGCCCAATGATGTGCAGCATAGAGATAGGCCCTCTACAGATGGTGATCCCTCTCCTTCCAATGATATCTAGTTCAATGATTACATCTTCTACTTGGGTGTGTCATTGTTAAATGATGGTGATTACGAAAATGATCCTACAACTTCATTGTTGCCATCTCTACCTAAGTGGGCTATTGCTACTCTAATTGGTGTTGTTGACTTCCTTGTTCAACCTTCTCATTGGTCAAAATCACCCCCATCATGGGCCCTTATTTCACCAACCCTCCTCTACTTGACAAATATGTGTTTGTGCCTCCGAAGACCCTTTTTAGCACAATAAATGGAATATAGATCGCGAAGGATTTCTTCAAGCGATAGGGCTTCTAATGACCCCTACTCATCATTATGGGGGGGTATTGCGATGATCTACTATGATGATCCATGGATATAATGTCTTCTATGTTGCCCTTATTCATTTTAAGGGGGGGTGTTGAGATTTTACAACCAATCTTCACTAATGACCACATGCCAACCCACTATCTAAGGTATTGAGGCCCTTAAGGGGCCGATTTTTAGTGTATTTCATGCTTAAACCCTACTTGAGTGGTATAAATAAACCACTCAACTCATTTGTAATTAATTCATTCGAGTTCTTTTGATCAAAGGCCTACGGGCATCTAACCATGAAGCATTGTTATATTTCTATGTTTTTCCTTCTTGGATTAGATGAGGGTTTGTTGGAGAATTCACCACATATCCTCTACCTCATGATTTCAACACTCAAATCAAGGGCAATGCGCTCTATGCATTTCTACAATCCATCTTTCACCTCTCCATCAACGTCAAAGTTTTTTGTAATAGTACATTGGGTTCTAACAATACCCGACTACATGTATACATTGATGAAGTTGCGTGTTCCATCTCTCCTAATGATCTGCGAAATAGGGAACACTTATGTTTTTCTCTGTGTATGATACCTTTATTCGCTCTTTGGCTTAACCTATGGCCTCATAAATATAACCCATGCTAGTTTTATTCCCATCCACCATCCACAACATTCTAGCAAGGGGCTCAATAATTCTGAGAATCTCTTTTGGTTTAATCCAAAAAGTGGTATCATAAACTTTGCTAGAAATGGCTTGCCCGTCAGCTTGTGCCTCCATTGAGATGCATTCGATTCATCATAAGAAAACATCTTCCTCAAGTAGTTTCTTTGACAATAAAATATTGCAACATGGGGAAGTTCTTTGCAAATAGAGTGATGGTCGGCCTAACAAACTCCTTGCCCCTGTGTTTTTACTCACAAGGTCCAAGAACCATGTCTAGTTGTATATGTATTTGGTAATGCTCTTGGCTTGCTCTATGACCCTCTTCACCCAATCAAGATTGGCTATATATGCATGAGGTCCACGCAATGTGCAATACATGGGGTCCAAAAAATGGGGTGTTTCTCCTCCAGCAACATAGTTAGAGGCATTGTCAATGAGGAGATGTACAACAATTTCCACCCTGCCTCCACATGATTGGATGCATATAAAAATTTAAGAAACATAATTCCGTGCAGACAAGAAACAAGGATATTAATTATGGTGCAAGACTTTCCATCGGACATGATGGTACATCCCTTTATGCTCCATGAATCTCTATGCTCTATCAAGTCAACATTTATGTGCTTGACTATATTCTGCAAAAAGTTGCCCCCTGAACTCATGATAACAAGGGCCTTTGAAGCCTAAACCACATGCAGTTGTGGTATCTAACATATGTCGATAGTAGGGGAATCGGGAAGCATGGAAACAAATATCTAAATGATACAAAGCATGGTGTACACTTCATTACATAAGTTATGGGAAGGCACTCCAACATTCGAAAAGTAAGGGACATTTAAAGTCCTATATTCACATAATAAAATCCAAAGAGTTATGTTCTCTTTATTATCTCTCTTGTTATCGAAATGATACAAGTCAATACTTAAAAGAACGACCTTGTCAAGTCAAAATCATTGTAAAGACTTTCCAAGGCTTAGTATGGACTCACATGGGTTATCAGTGTCACTATATGGTGAACACACTAACTCAGATTTAATGCACTGACTTGTCTCATTTCAATAAGTAGAGAGAAAACACCGTGCGCACGCCTCCTCTGGTGCGGCCCCCCTTTTCTTTCTTGCTCATGCTACCATGGCCCCAGGAAGGGGCCCCGAGGCTCCCCCTCCTCTTCCTCCAGAGATCGTGGCATTCAAGAAGCTGGTCGCGGCCAGCTGCAAACGCCCAGCATCAGATGTTCAACAGAAATTCATGAAAAAAATAGATAATATCCCTACAGTCGCCCTCCCTGCAGAAGAAACGTGTCGATCTGCGCTGAACTTAGCCGAACGGGGACTCATTGGACAGTTCACTAGTCTATGGCCCTCTCCCAAAGTTGTACGCATGGGTGCAGAGGAACTCGAGTCCTCTAGTTAAGGAAGGTATTAAAAGCCATCTTGTTGGTAGGGGCCTCTTTGCCTTCGTCTTTGACAATATAGAAGACAGAAACCTCATCTTCAGGAATGGACCATATTTTATGGGCCCCCGGGGCCTGTACCTAAATAAATGGTCTCCAGACTTCGATCCGACGCAAGAGTGCCATCGGCAGTCCTGGTTTGGGTGTGTCTTCCTCATTTGCCTTTGCATTGCTGGAATCTGAAGTCATTAGAATCCATTGGAAACACCCTCGAAAAATATATCGATCAAGCAGAGAGAAAGGATCAATATTCCTAGGCAAGAATATGCGTCGAAGTTGACTTGGAAGTGGGGCTCCCGGAAGCCATTCAACTAACGATCGCAGACTGGTCTCCCATCCAAGAATTGGACTATGAACAAGTTCCATTTAAATGCAGGTATTGTCATGGTTACGGACATTTTGCTCGGCATTCCAAAAAGAAGGCTGAGGAAGAGGTGGAGAACTTGAAAGGCGATCAATGGATACAGGTTCAGAAAGCAACCCCGCCAAAGCAAAACAACAGATCCAAAGGGAAAGGGGCGCCAATGGGAACTGGCGCTCCCATCACAGGGAAGGTTCTTGGGGAAGGGAGTTCAGCCCCTTCAAGACCAGAGGCTTCTAAAAACCCTTTCGAAATCCTCAACAATCCTTTAGAAACTCCTGAACCAACGAATGAGGAATCCAAGCAACAGCCCTTCCTCCCGCAGTGGAGAAAGACAATGTAGAGGCAACCCAATCCGGTTCCCCATTAGGAAACTCCTCCTCCCCCTTCTACGCATAAATGATAAAAAAGAAACCTCTGGAAATCTCTGGATCCTCGGAAGAAGAGTCTTTTGAGAGACCCTCAAAAAGAGCAAGGAGGAAATCACATAAGAAAGTTAGAGAAGAAGAAGCGGAGAGGCAAAAAATGCAAGGAAGCCAATCCACTAATGAAATGTCCATCGAAAGAAATACCAGAACAAGGCCCCCCAAGGGAGGTCCTGCCCACTCCAATCCCAGTAAATAATGTGCGTAGTTTCTTGGAATTGCAGAGGCTTGGGAAATCCATCGAAGGCCGAAGCAGTCAAAGACCTTTTGAAAATTGAATCTCCTGAGATCCTCATGCTCCAAGAGACTAAAATTGAAAGGGAAACCCTTCTGGAAATCAGCAATCTGAAATGGAAGAAAAACGCAGGGAAAGCCATTAGCGCAAGGGGCTCCTCATACTGTCTAGCAACTCTGTGGGCGAAGGACAAGTTTCATCTAGAAAGCTCCTTTGAGACTCAACACTGGATTTTCACCGAATTTTGACATTCTTCAAGTAAGCTTACCCTCTCTCTCTTCAATCTTTATGTTCTTGTCCTTTATTCTGAGAAGAAAGATTGTTGGCAATCTTTAGCAGACTTTTTAGAGATCTTCTCCCCAACAAACATTATTCTAGTCGGAGATCTAAACTTAGTTTTTGAGCCAAAAGAAAAGAGAGGTGGCAACACTGGCAAGGACCAAATACTTCCCTTAGTTGAGGAACTAGTTCATCAATGGGACCTCCTTGAATTCAAGCCTTCGAAAGGACTCTACACCTGAACAAATAACAGAGTTGGGGCTGATCATATCTCGACTCGCCTGGATAGGTTCTTAGTCCAGAGCTCGTTCCTGTAGGAAAGGAGGTTAATCTCTTCCAAGATTCTTCCAAAACCGACTTTCGATCACAAACCCATCCTCTTGCATTTGGAAGAGGAAGAAAACTTGGGCCCAATTCCATTCTGTTTCAGCCCTCTTTGGATAGATAAGGAGGGGTTCTTGGAAACTATACAAACAACCTGGTCCTCTCCAGTTTTAGGGTCTCCAAGCTTTGTGTGGGAGCAGAGATTAAAGGAAACAAAACATGCTTTAAAAGCCTGGGTTAAACAGCCCATTAATACCCCTTCTAGTCTTAGACGAAAGACTGTACAGCAGTTATCATATCTACAATTGGGAATGGAGATCAAGGGCATCACCAACTTAGAATTAGAGAAGGAACAAGTTGCTCAAAGCAAAACCTTCCGCGCTTTCCGCCAAGAAGAAAAGCATCGGAGGCTTAAGTCTCGCAGCTTGTGGCTAAAAGCTGGAGACCGAAACACCTCCTTCTTCCATCAGCAGTTTAGAGCCTACCTTTCCCGAAATCACATTTCTGAAATTGCCTCCGCAGATGGGTCGATTCACAAAGGTTTTGATCAGCTCAAAGCAGCAGCAGAAACTCACTTTCAGAACCTTTACAAGGAAGATGGTGTCGATTGTGAGGAGGCTACCTCTGACTTCCTCTCACACATCCCCTCTCTTGTAAGCAGGGATGATAACTCAGTCCTCATGAAGCCTTTTACTGAAGAAGAAATCTGCAATGTTATCTGGTCCATGGAGCCCGACAAAGCTACAGGGCCAGATGGTTTCTCAATCCAATTTTATAAAGCATGCTGGGAAATAATCAAGACTGATTTGTTGAGAATGATTAAAGCTTTCCAACAAAGAGCCAAAGTGGGAGGCAACACTAACTCCACTTTCCTAGCTTTAATCCCCAAAGAAGTGAATCCAGGTTTCTTCGAAAGATTCAGGCCTATCTCGCTCTGCAATGCTTCATACAAAGTTTTGTCCAAGCTATTGGCAAACAGAATTAAGCCTCTGTTAGGGAATCTCATTTCTCCCATGCAAGGTGGATTTGTCGAAGGGAGACATATTCTGGATAATGTAATTCAGGTACAAGAAGCCATGCATTCCAGTCATCAACGACAGGAGCAAGGGATGCTTATAAAGCTCGACATGGAAAATGCATTTGACCGGGTTAACCTCTCCTTCCTTTATAAAGTCCTTCTCTCTTTTGGTTTTTGTCCCGACTTTGTAAACTTGATTAAAGCTTGTACTGAAAAGCCTTGGATAGCCCCGCTAGTGAATGGCAGATCGGCTAATTATTTTCAAGCTTCGAGGGGATTAAGGAAAGGTTGCCCTCTTTCCCCCTTCCTGTACATCTTGATGGCAGATTCATTAAGCAGAAAGTTGACTGCTGAAAAGAAAGTTGGGATAGTCCCAGGCATTAGGTTGATGAAGGGCCTTGATCCAATCAATCATGCCCTTTTTGCAGACAATTCTCTTATGTTGCGCAGAGCCTCCATAAAGATTGCAAAGATCTTCAGCGAAATCCTTCAAAGCTTCTGCAGTATCTACGGAGCGCTCATCAATAAAAGGAAAAGTGTAGTGTATGGGTGGAATGTAGACCATCAAACTATACAGCGAATTTCCCATTACCTGGGGTTCTCGGGCTATGCTTCTTGGGAAAAAATAAAATATCTCGGGCTTCCCTTAACTCTGGGTTCCAATAAGTCTTCCCTATGGACAGAAGTAATAAGCAAACTCAAAGCCAAAATCGCAGCTTGGGGTGGTCAATGGCTTACCAATGCTGGGAAACTCACCCTTATAAAATCGTTCATGTCTTCCTTGCCAATCTACCAGGCTTCCTTCCTTCTGGCCCCAAAGGCGATCACGACTTAGATTTCAAAACTGATCTGAGACTTTCACGACTCAGATTTCAAAACTGATCTGAGACTTTCTCTGGCGTGGAGGTAAAGGCAATCAAAAGAAATATCATTTAGTTAACTGGGAAATTGTCAAACGCCCATTTTTTGAAGGAGGATTACAGGTAAGAGATCCTGAGCTAGCAAACCTTGCATTAGGTGGCAAAATCCTTTGGAAACTCTATACAAATCGCAGACACCCTGTAAGCCAAATCCTGAGGAAAAAATATCTCAAAGGGGCTTCCTTGAGAAACCTTCAGGTAGAAAACACTCCCAAAGGCATGCTGATATGGAACCTCTGTCGTCGTGGACTTGATTTCTTGCAAAAGCACCTGTATCGCACCCCTGGGAATGGGGGAAAAACGATGTTGTGGCAAGATAGTATCATGGGCCAGCGGCCCCTCGACGTTCCTGAAGAGTTAAAAGAGATCCGTGAGTGGCTTACTCAGCACGGATTCACCAAATTAGCAGATATCTCCTCGTGGGATGCTTCAGGGAGCTGGCGAACATGGGTCTTCCCGGGAACTCCAGATCATTTGCAAACTCAAAAAAATCTTCTCCTAGTTGCGTTGACGGGCTTAGCACCTGTTCATCTCCACTTGTCGGACAAATGGGGTTGGGGCAAGTCTGGGTTTTACACAGCAGCTCAAGGATTCACCTCCCTTCAATCCCCCCAAGTGTCGATCGAGTCAGCATCCCTCTGGAAGCAGGTCTAGGATCCTCTTGGACTTCCCAAAATAAACTTCTTTTGTTGGGTTTTAATGCACAGGAAAGTGTTGACAAGAGAAAACTTGGTAAAAAGAGGCATTATCGGACCTCATAGATGCCCCATGTGTTGTAACGCCCTTGAAACGATGGATCACCTGTTTGTGGACTGTCCATTCGCCCAAGAAGTATGGAAGATCTCCCTTCAAGGTCTCAATGTCACAGTTCCAAAGCAGATTACAGTGGTTACCTTATTCTCCTCCTGGAAGGCACACTATCCTCATGAGGTTCAAAGCAGTTCAATTTGGAAAAGAATTTGGCAGGCCATCCCCAAATACATTTGCTGGAAATTATGGCTGTCCAGAAATGATCAAATCTTCAACAGCACTCTGCCTTCCCCTCCAATGGTGGTCGCTAAAGCAAAAGCTCTCCTCCTTGAAACAGTGGCTAATCACTCCTTCAAGAAAGAAAATACACTCCTCCCTGAAGAAAAGAAATGGATAGGAACCTTCACATTCCAGGACAGAAAAAATCCATTGTTCGTCCCTCCATCACTCCAGGATGGAGATTGCGAGACACGGATGCAGTTTTTCTAGCATGGTGGAGGAGGCAAGGCAAAGCTTCAATTTTTTTCGCGGCGCCTCCAAAGGAAACCCAGGGAACGCAGGAGCAGGCGGAGTGATTTACTCAGATGGATCCCGAAAAGATAGCTTCAGTTGGGGACTAGGCCAGAGAACTAATAACCAGGCTGAAATTCTAGGGCTGCTAAAAGCTTGTCAGATAGCACGTGAAAATGGCAATAAAGAAATACAAGTTTTTGGAGACTCCGAAATTCTGATAAAGATTTTAAATTCGAACGACCACTTCAGCAATCCAGCGATTAACAAGACTTTACAAAGGTTGTGGCATGTGTTGCAAGATTTCTCCTCCTCGCTCTTTTTCCACATCCTGCGTGGATCGAACAAGGAAGCAGACGCAAAGGCGAACATGGGTTGTCTATTGCCTCTAGGAGCAATCAGTAAAAACGACGAAGCTCCCCTGTGGATTCCCATCCCGTAGGACTAGCTCTTCCTCTTCTCCTAGCTTTGTAAGAAAGGGACATGATGTATTTTGGATAAGCGGGAAGTTGTTTCCTTGTAATGATGGTTGATTTGGCCTCGGCCCAATCGGTACTTAAATAAAAAATAAAATATATCCGTTTTAGTTAAAAAAAAAATAACTAGAGAGAGAACAAGGAGAAAACATAACTCTATAGAAACAAGCCCCTTACTAGACAAATTATTTCTTCAACGTATTTTGGAGTGAAAATTATGTTAAATTAATAAAAATTAAATTCAAATGCACTTACTTGGGTCCCTCTTCTCATAAGGACCACTCTCAAGTACATTCTCCAGGAAACTTTAACTATAGTTATGGTTCGAGACCAGTTTTGCTATAATATTATATTATATTTTAGAGAATATGCACATATAAACCAGTGGATATATTTTAAAACTTTGAATAATTGTATTTTTTATGAGTGAGATGTGTACTTCCGTATTTTTTTTCAAATTGGATTTTTTACAGTGCATTCAAATATGAATCCCACTCCAAATTCATATATGGTAACTATGTCTTCAAGTAAGCAATTTGCATTAAAAAAGGGGTTTTGGAAAACTCTGTTTTTAATAGAAGAACAACGTGGTATCTACTAGATGGTGTGAGGTTGGTGACAATTTAATGGTTAGTCCTAGTAAGACAATTGTAGCAGACAATACATATTACTAGTCCTCAAGTGTTTAAGCAAACCCATGTCCCTATTGAAAAATCTATACACAAATACACAAAAGATGTAGAATATAAACTCTATTAACAATGGAGTCATCAAATACATCAACATGGCCTTCTTTTGTATGCCATGTAATAAGTTATTAAACCACCACTCCTATAACCAACTTGTAATTAATGTGGGTTATTAATAAATATTAGGACTAAGGATCTCTTAACAATACTTTATTACATAACATTTTTGTAGAAATTCGAGGTACTATGAGGCTGCCAAAACAGGTCTGTCCTTGACCTGAACTTTGGCTCTAAGTTTCAATCTCCAAGACTGTCCTTTGCTGCTGTTTTAGGACAGAAAACAGTCAAGTAACTTTCTGCTCATAATTTTTATAGTTAAGTGCTCTTTTGAGGTGCCCTTGCAAGTGTTTTCATACCCCAATGTTAGCACATGCAATATACTCAAAACAAATAACACTCATCTTGATCTTTACAACTCTAACAAGTTGATCTATACTCTAAGCATGCATGAAATGAACACAAGTATTTTTGGTCAACATGACCCTGGATAAAA
>ML822069.1:58018-69786 GCA_009831015.1 Picea engelmannii | reverse complement strand
GTAAATCTATTTTTATTGACTGCTCCAACTAAATCCTTGGTGCGCTCAATGGTATCTTGTAAGGTTATAGGCATGAAAGCCTTAACCCATCCTCGTACTAGTTTTGTCAGTCCATCTATAAACATAAGTAATCTAGATTCTGCCACATCCGGAACCATTACTGATACTCTTTGAAACTCCTCAATAAATGTTTCAACTGAACCTATTTGCTTAAGCTGTGTAAGCTCCCTGAAATGACGATCTAGGTCTCCTTTTTCAAATCTGTCAATGAGTCTTTGACTGAATTCTTGATAAGAAGCGATGTGTCCATGGCCCAAGGTGGTTATTCCATGGAACCACCATTCATGTGCCTTCCCCATTAGATACATAGTTGCAAATTTGATAGCCTCCCTTTCCTCCATATGATTCAATTGAAGGTAAGCATCCATCTTTTGTACCCAGGTGGGTGGCTCCATTTTTCCAGCCTTTCTTCCAAGCTCACTAACACCTTTGTAGCGCTCCTTGGACCTCCTTTTCATCTTCAAGTGGAAATATTCTCCCATAGAAACTTGTCTCCTAAACCCTGCGCTCATGGCATTGTATTCCCTTTCTGCAGTTTCCCACTCATCACCCAAACTTTCTGAATCCAAGGCATTAGCATCCCTCCTTTGTGTATCTAGGTAGGCATGTACGGCCTAGGGGTAGTCTTGTTGATTGTGTGAAATGGACTTGGCCCTCCATTATTGGATCGATGCTCCTCCACCTGACCTCTATGTATGGATTTCTCATGATTTCCATTGCCTCCACGAGATCCACTAGCTTCACGGCTTCCCCCAAACGAGGGTAGGTCTTTGCCATGCCTCTGCTCCATCAAAAACTGAGAGAATATTTTGATGTTTACTTTGTTCCTCCAACAAGGCTATCATTCTATCTTGTCCCCTTTGAAACTTGGTAAGAGATAATTTAAGCTCGGACTATCGCAAGGATAGGTGGTTCTGCATTTCTGCAAGAGTATGTTGCATAGTTTCTTGGTTGCTTTGAAGTACCTCCTTCATTGTTTGGACTACTTTGTCTTCCAAAAGTTCAGTCTCTTCATAGGTAGCATTTTTTGTTTCATGTGTTTCTCTCATACTTACTTCATGTTCTTCCTCTTCTTGGTTACCTGTTACTGGTTGACCCCCACGGCCTCTTCTTCTAGTCATACGTTATTTTTGCACAGGCTAGCGAAGGAAATTCGCTATGATACCACTGTAATATTCCTTAGCAATTTCAGCCAGGAACTAGAGTTTGTTGTTGTTTGTAGTTGTTTGATTTTTGCAAGTTGAGATTACAGAAAGATGTGCTGAAGAGTTTTGCTTGGATTTTTATTGCATTGAAGACATAACAACAAGATTTGAACACTGTGCAGGGAAAGAAAGACATAAACAAGACAATAAGCTTTAGATCTGACCTTTATTTAATATTAGAAGAGATCCTCACACATGGATCTGTAGATCTAGTACAATAGAGAAGATATAGAGACTCTAGGTCTTCACCCACTGAATATAGCTTGTTACAAGATTAATTTATTTCCCTTCCTGAATAGAATCCTTCAGATCTCTGCTGGTACGGCCCTGTATGGCTGGATCTGGAACTGGTACGGCCCTGACTGGCTAGAAATGCTCAATAATTCGGCCTCCTAGTGAATGGCCTCCAAACAATACCAAAATACCCTCAAAACATAGATCGGGGGCTGTAGAGTAGGAGGGATCCAAGTTTGAGTGAAAACCCCCAAGGCTTCCCTCAAATCTAAGAGTTTCCACAATGGGAGTTGTACCCTCCTTTAGAAATTCGTCCCAAGCCCCAATAAATCATCCAAGAGGAAAACCCTTGGTGTGTAAGTTGCAAAAGGGCACTATGACCCTAGCAATAGACCTCCAATAGTGGAGAAATGCAGATCAAGTCTCCTCCAAGCAAATCGAGCTTCTTCCCTTCCAATGGTGCGCCCTACTGTTGGAAAAACCTCAGATTTGTACATCAAACTCTCAATATTGCATGCTGAATACCTGTGACTAGACTAGAATGGTGAGGGAGGGATCTTTCACCTCCTTGGCCAAGCTGGAACTAGGAACGGAGGAATCTTTCACCTCCTTATTGGTTTCTAGGGTTTGTTCACTCAAAACCCTCAAAACGTAAGTTGTCTAGCTCAAGAGTGCAAGAGTGCAAGAGAATAATGATGATGAGATGATGAGAGGTGTGCCCTCCTCTTTATTTTATACCTCTTTTTTTCTATTTTGTCATTGAGTTGCTTTTTCCCACTTGCTAAGGTTTTAATTTAATTTTCCTTACAATCACTTAATTCTTCCTTAGCCTTTTACCCATGTCACTATAATAATATAACTTTACATATCCTAGTGATAAAAGCCATACTTTCCTTCCCTTATCTGTCTTGGACTATAGTCTAGAGGGGTAGCTAGACTACTACGTCCTTGAGCTCTTGTGTCAATGAGAAGGGGATATTACATTATCCTAACCCCACCTTTAACACAAAATACTACACCCCACTTTTTTTGAATAAAAAATTCATAACAGCCTACAACAACTAAAGAATGATTGCAAAACTTGTATGACATCCTTGTTAGTATTCAATAATGCAACATTGTTCCAATTCTGAGACTTTTCTTGGTGCTCAATCTGACTGACATAATCCTCTCTTTGAAGGTAGACTTCCAACTGATTCCTCTAGACAACCTTTTGTTGTTAGACTGCCATAACCCTCTTTTTGTTACAAACACGGAATGTAATTGAACTCCACTAGCCAATCTAACTAGGCATCCTTCTTGAGTGCCTTTTACTTGGAGTTTAAGTTGCTAAGTTGTTGATCAAAACAAGTTGTCATGACTAATCACTAAATTTATTATCATCCTCTTTGTTATTGAAATATTCATAATTTGAATCCCTGACCATATAAAAAATTCTCCTGTAATAGAGTTGGAACAAATTCTATGCAAATCATTCACTTTGTTTCTAGAAATGTGTCCAATATATTTCTTCCAGTAAACTTCTCCAATTTTTTAATCTATGTTACACGGGGATGCATCCCCCCCGAAAAACCTCTCGTCCCCTGCGTTTCGATGTTCCGAAGACTTAAAAACGCCTTGGGAACGTTCCAAAATTGGTGGGGACGTCATCGAGCATGCGGCGACTTCCATGACATTCCCAATCCATCCCTCGAAAAATTTTGGAACGGCTAGAGCAAGTTTGGCCATCCCTCGACGCCACCCACGCCTGAAATATAAACCCTACCATCTCATTCTTCTCTACCGCTTTTCCCTTTGCCTCTTTGCGCTCGTGCTGTCACTCACACTCTACAAGATTCTCTTCTTTGCGCTCAGGATCATCTCCTACAGCCTGGTCCGATCACGGGCTTCTCTTACAGTCCAGTCACGGACTTCCTATAGTCTGATCGTGGGCCTAGTCATGGGCTTGGTCGAGGGCCTGGTCGTCGGCTTCTCCGCAGGCTTCTCAACAGTCTAGTCACGGGTCTTACTATTCATACGCTTGAACAGTCTTGTCACGGGTTTTACTATTCATACGCTCGACACGAGCTTGGTCGCAGGCTTCTCAACAGTCTTGTTGCGGGTTTACCGTTTTACTATTGATACGCTCGACACAAAAGGCATACAACAAACTTATAATGCCAGCCAATCATTATTCCTCAATTTTTTTAACTAGTTTGTCCTAAAGGTAATTTGGTTGGATGCCAAACTCACTTTTTTCATCCAAGTGTTGTATGGAGCAAGCGGTTTTAGAAGTATGTTTAGCAAATATTTATTATAAACCATATGTTATAAATTTCACCCTACGATATAATATATAAAGAAATAGACTATTATTAGCTAATTATCTCAAAGAAAATATATATATATATATATATATTTATTTATTTATTTATTTATTTATTTATTTATTTATTTATTTATTTATTTATATATATATATATATTATTGTCGTCCCCAACCTGTCGTCCCCTAAAAAAATTGGGGGTGCGCTCTAGCCATCCCAGAAACTCATCCCCCTGTCCCCGCCATCCCCTCATCCCCAAAGCCAATGCAACATAGTTTTTAATTAATAAAAATGCCTTGTTCACTAAACTGTTCATCATTTTGCTACATGAATCATAACTGTGTGCCATAGGGGTCTGGACATTTTTACTGTATCTCTGCTACATCTTTCCATTTCCCTTTTTAAAGAAAAAATTCAGAGCAAACAATTCTGCCCATTGCTTTTAAAAACGACTGGAAATTTTCAGTCTTAAAATACATAGTTTTCTAAAAAATATACCTTTTTCAAGCTTTGAGAAAAACTCCAGAATCTTCTCTCACAAACTGCATATACTTCTACATAGGACTACTCTGCTAGGGCATTCTCAAAATTTGTATATGCACAAACTCTGTCTAAAATTAGGTGTTTCTATTGCAGAATCATGTAGGTATGCCCTTCAGAAACTAATGCTTGTATGTTGTAGATTTATGCGCTTATATGCCCAGGCTTGACAGGTGACTTTCTATTTGGTTCTCCTCGAGAAGTTTTGTTCTGTCTCATGTGGATTTCTGGGTGTGCAAATTTCTTCTTCGGAAAGATTTGTCCTCGGATTTCTTTCCTCTGTCTCTGTTTCTGCATCAGGGTTACTGTTCTCTAAAATGTGTGGTTGCATTCTGGTATGAACACATTCTACGACTACGTTAGGGCTTTTGTGCAAGTTGCAGTCTAGTTGTCTTCGTGTGGGGTCTAGTTGTTTTCCCCAGACATCATCCTCCTTTATGCGTGAACTGTCTCCAGTCATGAAACTTTCATAAATGCCCTTGATTCTGTCTACAATACTCATGCAGTACCTCAAATGTGGAACATATGACTCTACCCAAATTCATTGTTGGAGTCTTTGTTTTATACATAGGGCATTGTATTATTCTCCATTTGATTTGTTTTAACTTTTCTCTCTGTTTGTCCTGTGTCTCCAGTATGACAAGTTGCCTGTTGTTATTCCTCTTAGTATTGTGTGATTCAATCTTCATTAGGGTTTCCATCGGCACTCTCTCCTATTGAAGCTTTTGAGCTTCAGGGCATTACCAGTGCTCTTCTATGGATGGGCGTTGCAACTCTGTTTTCAATTGAATCATCGAATACATGAACATGGGATTCTTCTATAAGCCATGTAATAAGTTATTAAACCATCACTCCTATAACCAACTTATAGCTAACATGGGTCATTAATAAATATTAGGACTTATGACATTCTTCACAATACTTTGTTACATAACACTTTATTTACTATTAGGACTCCTAACGTACTGATTATAACATATCCTGTTTTGTCTTATTTTGATCATGTTTACCACTTCCATAAATAGGGGACAGTATCTCTCTCCATAGAATATGTAGTCTCGACTCTCTATTATTGCTTTTTGTTTCCATAAGCTTGTTATTGACACCAAGTCTAGCTACAAAATACCAAAGTCTATATAGCAACAAATCAATCATAATGGTGCATCATATTTGTCACTTTTTAAGTCTCAGTTGCTTCAGCAAATCGAGGTACTGACAACAATCTAAAATCAGTTATTTTGTCTAAATACTCGGACAAATTAGACAAAACAAATTGGAAAGATTGATTGCAGTGTTTTACTATAAACCAAAGCAGCTTTTTCAATTGCAGTTCACTGTCCAACAATAGCAAAATCTTCACAACCACTTCTGCATGAGAGCTATAAAGAAAATTCATAAAAAATTGAACTTACCACAATATTTTCATTAAGAGTGTCTCTTTCTTCGAATGTTTTATCCAATGTGATCTTACCCAATTCACTGCGCATGGTTGTCTGTGCAAGCTGAATAACAGCATAAATGGGATTCTCAACACCATATGATGCTCTAAATGGATCGACAATCTGCAGCAACAACATCAATGAATGAAATGCCAATATAAAACTCAATTGCTGTGATGTTGACATTCAGCAACTCAGAAGCTTCATGATTCCCAGTACTAAAGAAATACACAAGCTGCTGATAGAAGTACATGTGAGGTGCTACAAGATGACCATACTTTTCCTATCCAGAGCTCCTTAATGTTACATGGCTTACTCTAGAAAAGCTACAATAAAGAAACTCGTCATGTACCAAAGACCGTGCTCTGTTAAAGATTTAAATTTTATATTGATAGATAGCATTATCATGCTGCCAGGAGTGGAAATAACTGAGAAAACTATAATCTAAAGACATTTATTACCTTCACATAAAGCACACCACCAATGGAAATACTGACATTGTCTTTTGTAATTGCAGATTGATCTGGAATAGGAATAGCCTCCTCTTTCAAAGAATGCACATAAGCGATACGATCAACAAAAGGTATCAAAACGTGAATGCCTGCATCAAGAGTCCTGACGTATTTCCCAAATCGCTCTACAACATAAGCAATCTTTTCAGGCACAATGCGTATACCCCAATTTGTGGGTGGTGGGATGTCATACCTATTATCAAACATATTCCATCAAAATCATTGTATGCTTTTGAGTAAGAGGAATGACCAACACGAGAAATATTGTATAAAATATTGAAAATTAAAATAACAAAACGATGATATAACTTCCACAACATTAAAAAGATTCACACATAAAAAACTTTTTCTGTGATTAAAGGGTGTCTTTTCAGATCAATAAAGTTGCTGTAACAATGTTGAATGAAATAATCTTCTAACTAGTTTATATCTTCTGTCATGCAGATATTGAAGAGTTAAGACCAAAACTATTGTTCGACTAGTATTTTTTCTGTTTGTTCAGACTTAGAAGTCATCTCAACATTTTATCGTCCCATAGTCCATAGATGACTGATTGTATGTTATAGTCCCAATGACCTTTTTCTTGGTCATTTGTGGTCATTAACGAAATTAGCTTATCTTATCTGATAGATTTAAGTTATTGTAGTAACTAAACCAGGGTTATATTCTTAACTAACCTGAGGCTATATCTCAAGTTGTCATATATAAAAAGCTTCCAGATCTACTAGACAAGATATATATAAATGAATGACTTGGGTGTTTTGTGTGATAAATTTCAAATAGAAATAGATGAAAGAAAGAGCAGACACCATATAGGTTTTCCAAATTGAATTGTCTCCTTTATTTACAATATCATATACTTTATCATACAAAATTGTTCCAAACTTGGCACTGTAGACAAAAATAGATCTTCAGCTTTTTATGAATCTAGCCTTAGCCTAAAATAAACCGACTTATCAAAAATAACCTCTCTCACATGCAGAATTCTCAACATGACCTATTGCTAAAAAAAGCGGTTCTAAATAGACAAGTATTTCTAATGCTCATCATTTATAAAACCTTATACTCACTAATCGCAGTTCAAGCAAACTGTGTGCATGTCTTAGTCATCAAGCTTGCATGCACTAGATTTACTCGATTTACTTAGCAAGTTTCCTAAATTTTATCTTCAGCATAAGATCTTTCAAATGCTAATGTGACACTGTTGACATGGCAACCAGTATACAAAATCGACATTAATGCCTAACACCCCCTTTAATAGACCTTTTTTTCTTTCACGCCAAGCATCTCCCTGAACCTTTCAAGTTTGTCCCTGCATAATACCTTGGTGAAAATATCCACTAGTTGATCTGAGGCTTGCAATATATCAACTCAATCTACTTATTCTGCACATGTTCTCTGATGCCATGGTGATGAACCTCAAAGTGCTTGGCCGTGGCATGAACACAACATTATTTGTCAGTTGGATAATGCTTTTGATTATTACAATGGAATGGTTGGTTGCTTTTTGCTACTCCATGAAACTATCCCAAAACTTGTGCTGAATAAATAACCTTTAATAGATTTCCTTTCATCTATGCAGCTTACCCAATCTGTCTGTGAGAAAAATCGACTAAAAGTTATCATTATGCACATACTAAAGGCCAGACTGCAATGTTCCTTTGGCAAATTTTAAGATTTTTTTGCTGCCGTCCAAGGCATAGTACTGGGGAAAGCCATTATTAGCACAATGCCAACAGGATAGCTTAAATCTGGCCCGGTAGCAATAAAGTAGATGAAACTGCAGATTTACAATCAGCCATATTAAAGATATTTAATATATCAATGTCCATGCTTAGTCTAGGACATAAAGATGTTATTTTCCTGCCATGTCTCCAATCCTAAACAATAATGAAACATTCCTTAATATGTCATTTCAGAGGTTTCATACAGCTGAGCTTTTAACTTCTCAACAATCCTGCGTTATTTCCTGTAATGAAAAGGTTATCAACATTTTGGATTACCATTACTATGTCATTCCTATGTCAACCATTAACTCTGAAGTGATCATCAGTTCTTGCACACAAAGCTCTAAGAGCCTGATTGAGACCATTTACTGTATTTTTCAGCTACATACAAGATGTTCCTTCCTTGTCCACATACGGCTTTGTGGCTACTGCATATATACTTCATCTTCCAAAATACCGTTCAAGAAGACACTTTTGACATCTATCTGGTTAATATCCCACTTAAACTAAGCTTCATTGGTTATAAAAATCCAATTCTATTCATCTTAGTTACAATTGCAAGAGTTCCTTGAAAGTGAAACACCTATTTATAAAACGACTTTAGCTAGTAACTTTGCCTTACACTTGTCAATCAGCCATCTACCTTATACTTTATCTTGTAGACCCATTTGCAGATTGTAGAAAATTTCAGTGTTAGACAGGGACATGTTCCTGAGGGTATGGGACGCGCTCCCCATGCTCTTGGGATGTGGGTACTCCAAGGGGGATGTTTCCCCAAGTCCCCTTTTGGGGGGACACAAGGAAATGCAATAGGGAATGTCCCCCTCAAAAAATGAGATGCTCCCACACTCCCTTTTTAACCAAAGTCTGCTGTTTGAACCCCCGTCCCCCCTCCCTGGTAATTACTAGTAATACTAAATCCTTGAAGTAAAAGTTGATATTCTACTTTATCTTTCCTTTTCTATCCTTAAAGTTGAGATTCTCCTTTATATTTCCTTTTCTATCATTTTTCTTAAATTTTTAAGATTACCATTAATTGTTCTAAGATATTTGAGAGTGGTTCCAACCTCATCGGACTTCATATGAAGAAAGTAGAATTTAACATCCCATTAAGAATTTAGCAGACTTAACAGTTTTCAGGATTTTAGGATTGGCAGGATTGCAGTGTTTCCATTGGGGCCTATTATGTATTAGGGTATGGGATGGGCATTTAATCAAGAGCACCAAGCCCTCTATGCACCCTGATGTTGATGGTGTGGATTGTTGAACCCCCTGTCAAGATTTTAGCAAAAATGTATCCTTCTCTCAAGCCAAAATCACTTATTAGGCATGTTAAACTTTTTCTACCATATTTTAAGGCTTGGATGAGGCAGTTTCATCAAAATTGGACAGTGTTGATTAATGTCCCTGGAGGATCAAGGTAGAGACAGAGATAGATATGATGATGAGGATCCCAATACAATATAAGCGATGGTTTTGATGATATGTAGTTATTTGTTATAGCACAATGTATTTTGGACTCTAAAGGCCATTTAGAGCCTCAATGTCTATGTATTTCATTGCAGATATGTATCACAATTCACACTCGGTGTCATTTTGTTTATTCATGCTTAATACTTACATGCAATATACATGAGCAAAACTTTGCATATTTGGTATCTAATGGCTTGGATTCATATTGATGTATATGAATACATATATATTATTAAATTTTACACATTTTATGTATTTTTTTAGTAGACTAGTTCACCAGCTGGTTTGGGTTCCATACTGGACCTGTTATCACAGGATTTGTACTTGTGCAAAGCCCTCCACAAGGTCCCAATCTTGTGTAACAATTGGAAGTTTCTACCACTGTCACCTAAGTAGAGACTTCCCTCATTTTAGTGATTGAAGAAAGTCCAACACAAGGGAGGCTTCCCCGGCATAGATGATTTTAGGGGCTAAATTTCGTAAATGGGCTAATTTTCCATGTCTTTTCCCAAAAAATGATTCGCCAATTGCCATTTTTTCTAAAAATAATTTGCCCAAATCCATAGAATACAATTATTTTACCTTAAAAATCGCCAAAATATTATAGAAACTATATAAAATCCTTAGAAATTTGAATATTTTTACAAAACTATCACCAAACATTTTACATTTTGCATATTAAGGACTAGTAAGATTAGCCCAGGTTTCTACACTTTAATATAAATTTCCATCCTTAAAATTATCCTTGTTCCCTGGGGACCTCAAAGGATCAAATAGCAATATTAGCCAAGCCTACAGCCCCCTATCTTGGTCACCTAAATGTTAGGTCTAGGCCTAGGAGAAGTGAGAAAGGTGACAGAGTAATTGGTTCACCTGTACGAGACAATAAGCAATCCGAAGCATAATATAGACAATTACCCAGTCATAGAAGTCACTAATATCCTCCCAGACGCTAGATAATCAATAATTTCAATGGCTGTTGTAAAATTACAGCAGTAAAATAATATAAAACAGCAATTAATGTTTTGCAACAGCAATAAGAAAAAGTACTTGGAAGTATGGCAATTGAGCATAAAAATTAAGCCTTTAACATGTACGATAATATCCAATTGCTAGACTATGAT
Source organism: Picea engelmannii (assembly GCA_009831015.1). Taxonomy (NCBI): domain Eukaryota; kingdom Viridiplantae; phylum Streptophyta; class Pinopsida; order Pinales; family Pinaceae; genus Picea; species Picea engelmannii. The sequence continues at coordinate 59,167 of ML822069.1, read as the reverse complement.
TCTGAGTAATTTCAGCCACTATTTCAAGTATGTATGCAGCAATCAAAGTAAACCCTAGTTGTTGTAGCAAACTTTTATAACAGTAGCAACAAATATCATTTGTTTGCTAAAATTAGAGTTAGTGGGGTTAGTCAAATCGCTTTAGGAGAGAGAATGCTAGTTCTAAAAATGTTTTCACCACAAGGAGAGTTCTAGACTAGTGCCATTGTCTTTTCTAGGGTAAATGGAGTCAAGCATGAAACACTTGAAGAAAGACTTGGGTAATTTAGAAGAACGAGGTTCAAACCCTAAGGTGCAAAGCCTCTTGGGCCTTAGGACTAAACCTTCAAGAAAATGATTTCTAGGGTGTGTTATCCCCTATCCTAGGGATAACTAAGGAGGTTATGTCTCGAGGCCAACAGGTCCTAGACATAACGTACCGAGAGCCATATGACTTGAGCTTGGCCCTGGAGAGCCCATCTTTTCTTCAATGCGTCCTATCTATCAGCAGCAGCAGCATCCATCCCATCGACCTGATTCTGAAGTAGCAGTGGGTCTTGCTCCATGAGGTAATGAGTCTGGGTATCATGGTATGTGTCACTCTGATTTTCGAGCATTTGAATATGTGCACTAAACTCTCTTTTGTTTCATGACGTTTGCTTGGAAATTATGCTCTTTAACTTGTTCATACCTGGGGGGGGTGACAGAGTGACCTGGTAAGTTGGTTCCCTTAGGGATGAGTTGCTACTAGGTGGGTCTATGAAAGGTCATCATCCATTCCTTCCATACTTACCACTTTTCATCATTATCCCTCTCATCTTCCCCCTACCTTGGTTCGGGCATTGGGTTTGCCAAGCTAGTAAGGGTTGTACCTTGCCTTGTGGGAAGAAGGGGCTAAAGGCCCAGAGGGTAAAAGTAGCTAGCAAAAGTTAAAAGCCAAAATGAAGCCTTGAGATGCTTTGCCCAGGGATTTCCGAGAAAGCAATAAATGGCTTCTCAGCAAGAAAAGAGGACCTGTAAAATAAAATAAAAAACTCAAGATCTAGTTGGTGGATAGGAGGTCTCATCATGAGCCGACCTATTAGGTCCATGGGCATGTAGCGGTATGACACTGCCATCCATCTGGTCACCAAACCAGGGTAGTGGCTCTTGGTGGCATAGCCAAGAGAA
>ML822069.1:0-40950 GCA_009831015.1 Picea engelmannii | reverse complement strand
AATTGCAGCAGCTCCTGAAGAAGATCTTATTGATGAGATTGATGGTGAAGACTCTTATGAAGACGTCCAAGCATCTACTTCAACTTCTCTTGAAGACAAGGGTTTGGTAAGCCACATTCCGCTTCAAGTTTCTGAATTTAATGATGAGCCTTTTGATGATTTGAAGAGGGCAGATTTTGCAGAGAAACCCTTGGAAGATGAAGAATTTTCAGGTGCCCTCATTGAAGATTTTCGAGGATCCTAATGACTGCCCAACAGGCCTGTCATATGACCTCTTGTTGGGCACTGAAATCAAGGTTTTCAAACTGATTTTTCTCACTGTTTCTGGACAGTTAACTTGCTGTCCAAAACAGTCAGTTCATCACTGTTTCTAACAGGCTGCTACAGGACAGATTTCTGTCCTAGTTCCAGCAGCAATCAAAACTGCCTTAGCTGCTGTTCAAAGGCGCTGCTAACAGGTTTGATATTCTGCCCCCTAAGTCTGCCAACAAGGAAATGATTCAATGCTCTTTTATGGCTGCTGTTTTAGATGATTTAATAGGGAATTTGCTGTCCACAGTTAGCACATATAAAACTCCATAAAACATAGAATACCCTCTCTAGGATCTTTAACAACCTACAGCTGAAAGTAATAAGCAAACCATGACAAATGTACACAAGTGGTTTTTGGTCAACATGACCCTAGAAAAACCCCCCATGGGGAAAACCAGTAAGAGAGATATGATATATATATATATATACATGGAGATCTCAAAGTAAGAGATTCTACAGAGAAATTCAACTAAAGAACCTGATACAATAGCAACACCTCTCGAGATGCTTTGGAGTTCTTAATTTCTTTGTGCTTGTTAGCCTTAGAAGAGTGTGCCCTTTGCCTTGGTGCGCCTCTTCCACTTGTCTTGCCTTGCTTTAGCCCTTGCCTTGCCTTGCCTTTGCCTTGACTTGCCCACTTGTAGATAGCTCACAATGAGTAGTAGCGCCCTCTCTCCCTTGTGTGCACTTAGCCTCAAGTGGGCCCCTCCTCACAAAGTTTGCACCCCTACTCCTCTCTTGCACACCTCCTCCTAGAAATGTGCCCCTATACAAGCCTTGCCTCAAGCTTTGTGCCTCCCTTCACAAGATGCACCCAAGCTTCATGAAGATCTGCATCCCTCTGGATTTGGGCCCCTACTCTCAAGGTGCGCACACCATCTAGCTCACACTCGCAACCTCCATGAAAGCCTCTCCAAACTAACTTGCACCCTCCATGAACAAGTGCGCCCTAGTTTTCTCCTTCAAACCCTCTCTTCTCACTTCTCTTCTCCTCACCCAACTCTCTCAAGTGATCAAGTGAACAATGAGTCTCATCCTTACCCTTTTGCCTCCTTTAGCCTTCCTTAGGCCAGCCGCCAAACCCTAAAAGATCAATGGCTTAGATTAGATCTAGCCAAGTCTAATCAATGGGTGAGATCACTTCTCATAAATCTCACTTAGAAACCCACTTTACTTAAGTTTCCATAGTTTGTTTTATGTCTATTAATTCACCCACTTTGTGAATTAATTGTCACTTTATGACTTAAGTGAGAAATTTCACTTTATGACTTAAGTCTCCTAAGTCAATATGAAATTAGAACATAAAGTAAAGGTATAAGGGTAATAGTCTCCCCCTTTGTGTTTAGAGACTCACAAACACAAGGGGAACACTTTCCAAGGTACCCAAATCTCAACACTCCCTCTTACCGAGGAAAGTGTCACTCGCCCCTCCAATCTTGTCCCTGCAGTGGACATAATTGCCTGCTGGAAAATACTCGGTGAGTATGGCTGTAACATGATCATCAAAAGTGGCCTCTAACTCTGATCTGCTTGACCTACATGATCTCTAAATGGAATTCCATCTCCACCTATCTAAGATCTCCTTGAATCGAGGTCCTTCTTGATCCTTGAATGGAGGTCCTTCTTGATCCAAGCCTTGATCTTGGCATCTCACCAAAGATCTCTACCTTGGCATCTCACCAAAGATCTCTACCTTGGCATCTCACCAAGGATCTCTACCTTGGCATCTCACCAAAGGTCTCTTGCTCTTGGCATCTAACCAAGAGTCTCACGATAGTAGCATCTCACCAAAGATCCTCACCTTGGTCTCTCACCAAGGGACTTCCTCCTGAAGAGGAATTTGAAATTGATCTGCTCGTCTCCATAGCCAAGGGTGACCCAAACCTCTCTGGTGCCTTGCTCTCTCTAACCAACCTTTGAGGCTTTCCAACAGATCTCTGCAAAGTAGTATGTGGCCCTAAAGCATCTGCACCAATTGTCTGTATACTCGGCAACTCTGAAACTGAAGTTGTCCCGGGTGGACCAGTCACCCCTGAATATGATGTACTCGATAACTGAGTCTGCGTCCCATGAGATACAACACTCTCAATCTGTGGGACCTCCTCAACTCTGTCTACGAACCAACTGTTGGATGGTGTCTCAACTGTCAAACAACAACCCATGAAGGCACACTCCCTCTCAAACAAAGCAGTGAACTCCTCCTCTTCTGTTGTCGCTGCAATACCATCCTGCTTCTTCTTCTTCTTGGGACATTGTCCAGCATAGTGCCCCATCTCGCCACAAGCAAAGCATTTCACTTTGCTCATGTCCTTCTTCTGTTATTCACCCTGTCCTCTCGATTGTTGCTCCTTGGCCCCAACTTTGGGCCACTGCTTGGTCTTCTTCTTGCCCTTAGCCACAAAGGTGAGATCAACCTCATCCCCATCCTCACCCAACTGCTGACTAGTAGATCCATAACCACACTTGGTCTCCTCCTGCACAAAGTCATCCCAAAGCCTCTCCCAACTGGGCATATGCTCCCTGGCCACGATGCCATGTACAAAACTCTCCCACGGTTTGGAAAAGCAATTCAAGGTTGTCTGCACCAACTCAAAGGGATCTACTATATCGCCAATTGCACCCAACTCATCACGAATCTGAGTGAATCTCGAGAGGTATGAGGTAAATGTATCTGTCTTCCCCATCTTGGTGCCCCTTAGCTTCTCCTGAAGCATCATCTTGCGGTTCTGGTTAGGACTCTGATAAAGACTACACAAAGACTGTCACATCTGAAATGTGAACTTCTTACCAGTAATGTGAGGAATCACATGGTCTTTCCCCGCATCGAGGATTGCTCTCTTAGCTCTCTTGTTTTGTTTCTGAAACTCAGCAAAGAGAACCACATCTGTGTTAAATTTTTAATGCTTAGCTCAAGGACTTGTAGTTTCTTTCAATTTAGCATGAACTTGAACCATAAACAATGCAGCAATACCATATACAATAGTTGCAATAACCAAGATCACAAGAAGAATAACCATGCACAAGAACACAAGAAGTTATCCTAGGAAAACCCTTCTCAACCAAGGGAAAAACCCATCAATCCTTTGCTATAGAGTCAAGAGAAGATCACCCTTTCACCACAAACCCTAGCGCACACAAGAGGGTGCTCTATGACCAAGAAAGATTGCGTAGGAGAGAGATGCGCACCAAATTACAGCTCTCCAAGTATGCATTGAGTGAGAATGAGATATGATCCACAATGGGGATGTATCTCTCTTATTTATACATGACCTAGCACATCAAATGGATGTGTCTATTGGCACAATAGGGCCGACTTGTACAACTGAATAATATAATTAATCTTTTACACAATATTAATTATCTTTACATGGTGGGGTCGACTTGTACCCTTTACAATACAAATTAGGGTTTTACCAAAGTCTTAGTCTTTGACAATATAGCAAGGGATCTCACACATCCTCTAATGCTCTGCCACTAGGGACACGTCCACCTGTGCTCAGCCACAGGGACGTCACTCTCAATAGATCAACTCAACTAAGTCCATAGGATTACTATCTGGAGAGCCATCTCAAGTTGACTCAACTAAGTCCATAGGAGTCCGACAAGAGACCATCTCAAGTCATCTCAACTCAGTCCAGAGGAGCACGACAAGAGACCACACACATCATCTCAACTCAATCCAGAGGAGTATGACTCACCCATCACATGGGCGTTCTCACAGATCATCTCAACTCAATCCAGAGGAGTACGATCTGGAGAATGTCTCATGAAGCTGCAATCATCAACAATCTATAGGAGGTACAATGGGATTCTCCACAATCTCCCATAACTCTCCCTCGTCCAAAATCATCACTATCCTTGCCTTCCACGGAGACCAATTGTTCGTCCCCGCAAGCCTATCCTCCACCCTCAAACCTGCCACCGCCAAGGCTGCCATATGATGCTAAAATTGATGCACTCTAACCAAGTAAAACTGAGCAACTCTGAACAACAGAAATCAGCCTCCAACACACCAATCACAAGTGTGAAAATGAGGCTCCTCAACGTGTGTAAATCTGCCCAACATGCACTAAATAAGAGGCACTTTCAAATCTAATTTTTTCTCACAGTTTCGGACAGTATACTTGCTGTCCAAAAACAGCCAACAGATCTGATCTTTACCCCACAAAAAACTTCCCACTGTCTGCTCCAAAATTCAGCCAACACTTAGCCCTTTGGTTCTGATACCATGAAGATTTTTTAGGGCCTTCCTAGCACCCTCCACCAGCTACCATAAGCTTTCGGCCCTGCAGGTTGGTAGCTCTGTCCTCACCAGGTGGCCTTGTTCAGCTGATATAGGTTCGGCCTCCCTTCAGTTGTCCAGAATTAGGGCTTGGTTCCTCCTTTGCTGAAGCTGCAATGGACTGGGCAGAGAATATAGGGTAGAACAAGAGCAGATCTACCAGAGGTTGAGCTAGGGTGAGCATAAGGCCCCACCGAAACTCAACAAAAAGTGGGGGTTAACCAACCCTCCACGGGACTGAGGCAGCTGCCTCCAAGGACAGAAAAGAGAAACTCTCCAAAAATGAATTCTTGTGTCTTTGTTCAAATGAGCCTCCATCTCCTTATATAGTTCCCCTTTTGCTTGATTTCCATCTTTTTGGTGGCTTATCCCTCAAGTTAGGGTCTTTTTACCCTTTCCCTCACCCAATGGTGGCTATTCCCTTAAGTTAGGGCCTTTTTCCCCTTTTCTTTTACCCAATGGACACATTTAACCCAGCCGCTGCCCTCCTTGTGCCCATTAAGGCCCCACGGCTCCCCTTTAGTTGGGGACTATGGCCTACGGGAGGCTCCCTAAGCCACTACGTCCCTCCTCTAGTGGGGGTTAAAGGGGAGGGGACATGACAGTTGATGGCATTAAGATTGACTTTACTTCTGGCTTTAGAAAAGGGAGTTCGAAGGCTTCAAAATTCAAATATTTGGTGATTCCCAGCTTGTGATTCAGTGGATGAGGAAGGAAGCTGTCCTGAGGAATTACCGTTTACAACCTTTACTGCTTGAGGTTCTTACACTGGCCCAGGAATTTGACCAAATTTCTTTTGTCCATGTATTCAAATTTCAGAGAAAGGAAACATGCAGCAGATGCATTATCCAAGGAAGGATTACAACTGGATCGAGGGCAATGGATTATCAAGGATTCTGTGGGTGGCCAATCTACTGAATATGAACATCCTCCTTTCCTATGAATCTTCCCTTCTGTAATCCTGTTGTATAGGTATAAGGTCTGAGAGGACTTTTTGGGACTCTGTTTTTATCTGGAAATATGTAAGGAATGTAATAAAAGGACTGATATTTTTTTGTAATCTGATAAGACATCATTTTTAAATGATGCATATCCCTATGAAGGAAAGGAAGGTTAGTGAGTTGAAAATTGTAGACAGTTATAAGCTGGCCTTTTGTTTATGCTTTGAGATAGGAGGAGATTTTCAAAGTTGCCCTACGAGGTAAAAATGTGAAGATGTCAACAGACATTCTATGAGATGTAATTTTGTTGTTTATAATAATAAAATTACGATCTTTTTTATACGGAAAAAATTAATAATAATCCACACACACAACTCAAGAGGTAGGACACTTTCCCAAGAGGAGTTATGAACCTATATGTACAAGGTTGGCCTTACCCAAACCTAGATATATAATAATGTAACAACTTATGGTTGGTCATGGCCGAAAGTGAAGCTTACACCATTTTCAACAAGTATTTTATCTTTCAAAGATTTACAAAAATTGAACTGTGTTTTTTATCTTTTTGTTTCTGCAATGTTGAATATCCCATGTGTTGTGTGAGAAATCACTGACTTTATTATTAAAAAAAAACTCTTTGATAAGATAATTGCCCAACAAGGGTGGGCGTATGGTGAAGGAATGGTCATTTGCTAAAAATGGGCGCTGTGTAAAAGGTGCTTTGGCATGGTTTCCAGTGATAAAAGGCAAGTTGCCTTTTTAAAGAAAAAAGAAGGTTAAACTAAAGGGGCTTGGAGGTAATTATTTTTGGACAAAGGATTTTTTTGGCTTAAAGTTGTTTTTATAGAAATGTTGGCAGTGAGAAAAAGAAGTGTAACAAGTTCAAAAGAAAGTGCTTCAGCTGTGGTGAGATTGGTCACTATGCAAAGGACTATAGATATAACAAGAGGAATGAAAATTCAGCTCCAATAAGGAATACAAGTGAAGGAAAAGGTAATGTTTCCTTGATATGTTAGCTTGAACTACTTCTAATGATTTGTGGTACTTGGATTCTGATGCATTCCATGTTTCAAGTTCCAACATATGACATACAATAACTGTCTTCTGAGAGTGTCAGTTTTCACAGTTAGAAGATAGTGTAAAATATATTTCTGGATAAACACTGTATATGAGCTTTCTGTTGTCCCTGGTGATGGGTGGAGTGTCCACTCAAAACATTGGACGTTTAAAAAATCATGTACACAGTGTTTATCTAGAAATATATTCTACACAATAACTGTCTTTTCAAAGTGTTGAATGAAGTCATTGAGCATAATGTGGTTCTTGGCAACAAAGCTCCCCTTGAAGCCAAAGGAATGGGTGATGTGTCTATAACAATGCAGGAAGTACAATAAGCGTCTTTTCAAAGTGTTGAATGAAGAAATTGATTATAAAGTGTTTCTTGGTAGTGTGACTCCCTTCGAGGCCAAAGGAATGGGTGATGTGTCCAGACTCCATAGCAATGCAGGATGTACAATAAGAGTCTTTTCAAAGTGTCGAATGAAGACATTAAGCATAAAGTGGCTCTTGGTAACAATGTTCCCCTTAAAGCCAAAGGAATGAGCGATGTGTCCATAACAATGCAGGATGGTAAAGAAAAAATTATTTACGATGTTCTTTATGTTCCTTGCATTAAAAAGAATTTGCTGTCAATTCCGCGAATTTCTTAGAAGTATAAAGTTGACTGTTATGCTGATAGGTGTCTGGTGAAAAATATGAGAATAATTGTAAAATTGTTCCCGAAGGCATGGCAGAGCATGGCCTGTCTAAGATTCGAACCAAAACTGCAGCTAATAGTGCTCTTGTCGCACAAATCATGACTAGTTATTGTTTAATTGCAAAAAGTGAGGATAAGCAAATAAGGACGGTGCTTAATGACCTAGTAATGAAATACGAAGAAATTGAACAATTGCAAGACATTGATCAAGCACTTGGGAGAAATTGAAATTTTGAAGCATTATAAAAGCATCTCGGCTATTGATGTGTACCCTGCCTCTTTTTGTGCTAATAGTGAAACAAAGCCTTACTTGGGTTGCTTTTCTTTGAGAGTTGAAAATCTTCAAAGGTTTTAGAAWGTAGCATATCCGAAACAAGATTTCACCATCGAACACTTACCACTGAAGTTGAGCAGGCAATGCATCACTAGTTACAAAAAWTTTATCATATAATACATTGACATAGACATGGTGGTGTCAGACAGTGWTGGGAGCAAAGTAGCAGAATTCAGCCTAAACGTGTTTTTCCGTAAAGAAATTCGGCCATTAATTCGATTCGGCCAAAYTCCCCCTCAAATTCGGATTCGACTCGTACAAAAACCATAGACATCGAAAACAATAACCTTTATCCGTAAAGTTTATGACATGGAAACCTCAGTAAAATCAATAACCTTTACCTTGGAAATTTAAACTTCATGATTATAAAACTAAAATGCACTTGGATTTATGACATGGAAACGTGGTTGAAAACTAATAAGCCCTCGTTATGAGGTATAACTCCTGTAGCGACCACTTTCAGGCATCTTCTCCGAGAAATATTAAGTATCACTGGCATGTTTTTTGAAAATTAATAAGCCCTCTTTATGAGGTAAAATTAATAAGCCCTCTTTATGAGGTATTCCCTGTAGCGACCACTTTCAGGCATCTTCTCGAAGAAAAAATATTTACATGTGGTTCACGGCATCGAATATCAGTAACAGTGCTTGCTACGTTCACGGAAAATCTTCGTCCATTGAAAATCGTCGGAAACCCTCCGAAATCAGTGAGAGAACATGGGGAGGCCTAGCATTTTCGGAATATTGGGGCTCAACAACAAGAGCATCATATAAACCCATTTAAGGGCATCACATGACACTTACAAGGAATTGAATCTAGATGGGGAGGGTAACAATCATTCCTCCCAACCACCCAAGCTACATCCAATGGACTTCTTCTCCAATAAATATTAACCACCCAAACTTCTTCTCCAATAAATATTAAGTATTAAGTATCACTGTCTTGTTTTTTCATATTGTTGTTTCATATTGATGGCATATTTTTCATATTGATGAGAGTATACTTCTGAATTTTTTGGAATTGGATTGCTCAACGTGATTTTTTTCGGGATCGGAATTCGTATATGGTAACTATGGTTGGGAGCACCAAACTTTTCTGAACTGGACATTGTAATCTAACATGGCCTGATAACATGGCCTGATAACATATCAGCCCTCAAAAATTATCCGTTTATTTATCTGAGAAATCTGGATAAAACTAGTAGTTATTTGGTTGGTTCAGGATTTAGGGCAGAACTGAGAGGGACCAAATTTGAAACCTTTATATACCAAGAAATAGGTTAATCAATCCCCAAATAAAGATTTTGGATTACATCTAAACCTATGAGCAGAAATCCCAGTACAGTGCATTGTAACATTTTGAAATCCATTGGGAAAAAGGAACAAACAGACATAGTAACTAACCTTATGCTGGGATCATCTCGATGTCTACCACTTCTGAAACACCGTATTTGAATTGGTTCTGAGCGAATCGACCAAGGAAAATGAAATCTCTGAACTGGAATAACAGTGTGGCTCAACTGGGTAACGATAGATTGTGCTTCTCCATTTATTTTTGATGATATGAGCGAGTTGACTGATCCAAGTACACGTATGGCATTCGCACTCCTCGTAGCCATGATTTATCCTGCTTAGGTCGATTTGAAACCCAGACGGAGTTTCGAACTCTGGTCTCCGCTATTGTTTTGTTATGTTATTATTACGAGGGTAACTTAAACCCTTACCCTACGCCAACGCCACTCGAACCTTAAACCCTGCCAACTCCTTTTCCATGCCATCTGGCTTCTTTATTTGTCGGTTTTAGTCATGGGCGCCAAGTTAAACGTCTGCCTTTCGTCGCCTCCCTGAGCAACATAGAGAAAATAGAGAAACACCAAAAGAGAAAATAGCACCTATAATTCTTGACTAAAACAAATGTGAACGTCGCATTTTATCTATGATAACATTTACCATGGACAAGTACAAATGGAAAAACATGTACAAATATCTTTTTGGTTTTTGAAATGTAGTAAGTTAGAGTTTTCATGTATCCAAAACTCTAAATATGCATAACATAGATCGTAGTGGCATATTTGAAATTTACATTTGATTCTTATTAGATTTGCGGTTAGAAAGAGGATTCATTTTGCTGTAAAGTTAATTTACTCCATGGAAAAAATCTTGGATCTTTATGAATGAGATTTGTGTTTAAATTCCTCACTAATTTTGAAGATTTCTAATCTCGAAGATTGGGTCTTACTTAACTTATGATTAGTAAGTTATTTACTAATGAGATATCCTCCCCTTGTCGTGAATTAAGATGTTGGTTTATCCATAGTTTTACCTTGATTGAAGGAAGAACACAACTTTAAAGCAAGAAATTTATGCGAAACGAGTGAAATGGAGCATAAGGACGTATTGACAAGGGATGAGGTGGGCATGAGCTTTCAAAAAGGCTTCCTCTTATTCGTTGACCTAATTTGTACTTGACTTATTGTTATTTTCTTACGAATAAATTAAGTGTAATGAAAGGTCGAAGCAAGGCATGCCCTTTCACTTGTGTTTTCCACCATATCCATTTTTATCAGCCATTGTGAATGTTTTTGTCCCCATGGGAAGTCTTCTTGTCTCTATGTTTAGATAGTGAGCATTGTGTTGTAACTAGAAACTTGGGATTTCCCTTTCTTTTAAGCAATTATGGGAGTTGTAAGCGGTGACTTTAGCAAGAGTAGTGTATTTACGTTGGCTAAGAAGGGAAGTGTAGTAATGTTGAAATTTTACCTTCAATTTCAACATTTGTCCATTTACATGTGGTTTGGGAAAGAAAGTTATCAATGTTGATGTGGAGCAAATTGCCCAACCTGCAAATATATTGAGTTTGAAAACGAGTTGTCCATCATTTTCTCCTTATGGATCACATATTATGAGGAAGAGGAGTGGATCCCATGGATCTCATTGGTGGTGTTGGCAATGATCATTGTTTAACTCTACTGTGAATATTAATCAAAATGTATAACAATGTTTTTCAATGTAATAACAACACTTATTTATATTATGCTTCTCTTTAATCTGTATATGCTAAGCAATCTATGACATAGTAGTATGAACGCACATACATAAATAAAATGTTGACATCGATATTGGAATTCAAAACATAAACTTATAAATCTAAATCTAAATCCACAATATTAGAACCCAAACGCACACTTTCGGAATTCAATATTTGCACTTTGGAATAGAAAGTCACTAATTCGAAATGGATCCAAACAAAAACAAATGGTAGTAAGACCCAATACCCATAAGCAATTCAACAATTAATGAGGATGCAAGAAAAAAGAAAAGATGTGAGCATTAAAAAAAATTAAATTAAAGGAAGTAAAAACAATAAATAAGAAGAAAAAAAATGAAATAAGAGAGAACGTTGAGGAATGGGAAAAAAAAGGGTAATGATGTATGCCCTTCCCATTAACCCCCAGCAGTACCTATTTCCTATTGTAATTTGACTCAGAAGGAGTCTTTTGGCAATTTGACTCGGAAGGAGTCTTTTGGCAAATAGTTGAGAGATCTGTGAGTTGCATTATAGCCTGAAATTATTGAAATAAAAACTAATCAATCACTCAAAGTTGGTTTTCTCGTTTGTATTTCCAAGGAGAACATTGTGTCCATTGTGTCGTGAATTGATTTTTTATTATGGTGTGATTGTGTGTAAATTATGTGTAAGGTTATTATTTCTCATAGCTTTGTTAATGGTTATAATGAAAAAATTCCATTGTAATTATGATAGCTCTTACTAAGAAATTGATTTCTGTTAATATGGTGTGAATAATAACAATTATAAGAAATGCATTGTCCATTCCACTCTAAGCATTGAGATCAATGGTTGACATGACCTTGCTATTGCAATTGTTTAGCCAGACTTCTAATTATGTCTCTAATTATTAGCAATTCATTGTCTATTGAGACTGTTGGCACTTCAAAAGGATGTATGATCTCATAGTTTGGCAATTCTTGTTGCATGGGTGGTTGGTGAGATGATTCCAAGCTCAAATCATCCCCTCGAGCTCACTTTGAGTTGAATTTGAGCTTGCAACCTGCATACAACTTTAATTATTTAAAAGTTAGTCATGCTATCATCCATCAATGCATTGGATTCATGTGTAAATTAAGCAAAATGCCCCCTTTCATGGATGTGTGCCTTTTATTAGTTTGTCTCATTTTATTATTGGAGCATTACATTGTCTCCCTTAGAAATTCATGTGGTGAAATAAACCATCAACCATCACTTATTCCTACAACCATTTGTAGACAATTCAAAACATATTAATGGGTTCTTCAAATGGCACAATGGTTGGGAACAAAGAATGACAATAACAAGTTTCTCCTTGATAATATTGAAGTGTTCTCTTGCAGGATTGGGAGGAGCTATTTATAGTCCTAGAGGGTCGATTGTATATACCTATGCTTGGAGCCTAGGAACTATGTCTAACAATCTAGCAGAAGCCTATGCACTATTGCAGGGACTAATCCTAACCATGGGCTTAGGTCTTTCAAACCACTGTGTGATTGGTGATTATAGTATCATCATTAAACATATGATCATGGGCTCTCTATCATCGGATTTCTAAATAGCTTTAGTTCTGGATAGAATAAGGACTTCTTAGGATGCCAATTACAAAATGAACTGGTATCATGTTTCAAGGCCCAACAATCTAGAGGCGGACGGGCAAGATAATTTAGCAATTAAGGAAAAAACAGGGGTATTAATGGTTAATGGTAAGGCTTACCCACAACCAATACCATAATCCTATGGAAATGTCACTTGTCAAGGCATTTATTTGGCATGTGGGGGATCGCATGTCAATCTTCCCCCACTTTACAAGGGCACTCCAAGAACTCTGCCTATTGCATATTAGGAGCATTGTTGAGGGCAATGAGGATTCACATTCCCTGGTGAATGAAGTAGTTCCAACCCCAGCAGTGATGGTATCCAAATATGTAGTTCGGAATTGTCCACAACCTGCAACACCTCCCACCTCGCATCTGCCAACAACACCTCCAGAGGCATATTGAAGGAATAATGAAGCTCCCTTAGACCCTCTCACACTCTGACTCTCTTAAGATATTTGTAGTTTTTATCCTAGGAGTTTTTTACTCTGTCTATACCACTACATATTTCGATGTTTTTTTAAATCTAGAAGTTTCCCTAGGAAGGCCATTATAGACTAAGTGTATTGATCTTTTTGGACTTCTACTCTTATGGTGGGAAGCCATTTGTGTAACCTTTGTTGTGTGTTATTGCCACTTCCTTATTTAATAATGCATATTTACCAGTTTGTGTTAAAAAAAATATTGAAGTGTTCTCTTATTGTTTATGCTGGAACATTTTGCTCATTATTTATATTGGAGCGTTGCTAGTCATTATTCATATGGGCAAATTATATTCCCTTTACTCTTGGAGTATTGTTGGTAATTAAAGGCTTGCTTTTTTGTGAGGGAAAATTAATAGGATATGTATCTCTAAGATTACTTTAAACAGTGATGGGAATCCATTGTATGATGTTCCATGGGCTACCCAATCCTTGAATAATACCATTTAATTGCTAGCCAAAATGAGCATATGTAAAATTGTATGATTGCTTGGGTAATGTTGCCATTGAACAAAAGCATCTATTACCAATTGTTAACACCGTATTGATCTACTTCTATGAGTTTGTGGTTGTAGAACTAAGGAATTATAATCCTTTGATTGTTGGTTATTTAATTGAGCCATGACATAGCAGTGCCTATTCATGTTTGCATAATCCAATGTCTTTATTGCGGTGTATGCACTCTTGGAAAACTAAGATCATATGCATATTTACCTGATTGGCATTTCGACAACATTGACATATCTATCCTTTAATCGCGTCGAAGTAGTATGGATATTTATTATTTGTGGGGTGTTACATAAGACTCCTATTGTAAATAACATTGGTATTTGGCCACTACAATTTAGAAGCAATTGCATATTCATATCCCTACATTACATATGTGAGCAATTGGATTGAATCCTTGATATCGTTTTGCACGCATAGAGATGGAGTGTGTGTAACTTAGTTGGCACCTAAACACAGAGCATTGCAAACACGAAGGAACATAAGCCTTTAAGCCAATAAGTATGGCCATTTAGTGTCTGGCTTCCTGGTGATTAACGACAAAGGAACTTGAGACCACAATCTTGATTATTATTGCAATGCTAGTTGGTTGTTTCATATGCAGATTAAACTGAAGACAAAAGCCTTATAATAATTTCTAAGCAAAATATATAGAGAACAAAATCCATTTATGTAGGGGATCCATGTTGATGAAGTGAGTGGGCTATAAATACCTTGTTTACATATCATATTGGTATCAAAGCAATTGAATCCTTGACCATGGCACAAATACTGATACTTTCAAGAGAAAGCATGCCCATGATGCGTAAAGCACTAAAGAGAGAAAGGCTAGAAGACTCGAGGACCATTAATGTGAAGATTCAAGAGGAGAACCAACAAATTAAGGAGAAGGTATAGATTTTTGACTAGAGGATAATAGTACTGAAGAAGAACCTTGAGACCTTTGCAAAATTGTTGCCCTTGCCAAATAATCATTTTGTTGAATGTCAAGACTCCCTCGCCATTGTTATGGCATAATGGGACAAGAGCATAGTTCAATTTGTGCAATTGAGAGAGAAGGTAATTCGATTGGATAATTATCAAGAAAAGAGGTTCACTCAAATTATTACTAAACTGCACTAAGAAGAATTTGCAAAGGAGGAGGCATTGGCCAAGCTATAGGTAGTTTTCAAAGAGACCAAAGAAGCAAAGAAGCATTCCATTGTTGTTCCAAAATCCAACACCATGACCAAGACAAGCATGGTAAGCTCACCTTCATTGGACCTTTCTTGAGAGCATTTTGGTGATTTTGAAAAGCATATTAAAGGCATTGGTTCCAAGCTACTAAGGTAGATGGGATACAATAGCTGAGGGCTAGGCAAGAGAAGTCAAGGCATCAACAGTCTCGTTATAGCTAAAATGAGGATCAAGAATGAATGCCTAGGTTCCAATGGCACAGATGAAAAGGCCATGGCCACCAAGATCACTTTCATGAAGGTGAATGATGTGGTAGATTTGAACTGCTCATTAGAAGAAAGAGTAGTAGCTAATGGATATGGAAGCACACTACCACTCCATCCTTCTTGTGGCAAATTATAAAAGGGCAGTGGTGAGGAAAGTTCAGAGTCTCGGTCTACACCAACACTTTGGGAAGGTAGCAAGCCAATCAATTAGAAGAATAAGAAGAAGAAGAACTAGGGGTATGCATCAAGCAAGACACCCCTTGCATGTCATCGCTGCAAGAAGAAAGGCCACAAAGTTATCAGTTGTTGCTATTCTAAGGTATGTTCATTCTAGTGGAAGAAGGGCCATCTTAAGGTTTCTTTTTAAGAGAAGCAATCCACATGCCACAAGCCCAATTTATTTTAGAGGAAGGTCACAAGAAGACTTCCTCGATACAAAACAAACTCATAGGAATATGGAAAGAAGGAGAATGTCAACAAATCCATGCAATAGCAAAAAAAATTCCAACACTGCAAGTTGAATGAACATTGGGAAGTAAGGTGTTGGAGGGGCTTTATTTGGAGCTTCATCCCAAGAATTTCACGACAAAGAGAAGAGTGTAGAGAGTGAATGTTAAAAGAGATGAAGAGTTGTTTGCACTTCCATCCCAAGGAGCAAAAACTATCTAGGGGGTTACAACAACACAGGGGGTTAATTTTGTTAATGAAATGGACAACAGGTTGATGTTGGCATAAAAAGTAGCCCCAATCCAATTGTTGCCTTCAATGATGCAACAAAGGATTACCTTCTTGGAGATGTGTTGGAGATTGATGCATGGAGGTCAGTGACACTAGGTGTTCCTTGAAACTCCATGGTAGCTGATGAAGTAAACATAATGTTAAATAACCCATGTTTCACTAAGTTGTATGCTAGCCATTCATTGC
Organism: Picea engelmannii; assembly: GCA_009831015.1. NCBI lineage: Eukaryota > Viridiplantae > Streptophyta > Pinopsida > Pinales > Pinaceae > Picea > Picea engelmannii. The sequence continues at coordinate 25,327 of ML822069.1, read as the reverse complement.
ACTAACCAAATCTTGAGGCATTCCCTTGTCCTCAAGACTAGAAGCATTGATGTCGCCTACAACCACACATAACATGATTTGTCGATTGTTGTGGGTAGAAGAAGGTGATATGATTGCACAAGAAGGATGTCATTTGATTGATGTTGTTGCAAAGATGGAGTGTTATGAAAACACATGCAAATAAAAAAATTATTTTATGTTGGAGGAAATTGATCTCAATGGATAGAAGGATAAAGATGGGAGTGGATTCTATCCAAAAAGAGTTTCAAATATGAAGATTGCTCAAAGTGGAGAATCAATGAGTAGACTTCTATACTATCAAAACAAGTGAGAGTCAAAGACCATAACCAAAGCCATAGCTAGAACCAGATCCACAAGCTAAAATTGGAGCCAGAGTCGAAGTTGTAGCAAAGAGCCAAAGTTGAGAGCCATATTCCATAGAAGTAGACAAAAGGCACAAGGATCCAAACAAGAATGAATGGTTTGAATACTTGGTACCCACAAGTAATTCGACAATTAACGAGGGTTGAAGAAAAAAGAGAAGACAATGCAAGCATTAAAAAAATTAATTAAATGAAAGAAAGACAGGGAAAAAAAAAGGAAAAAGGAAAATGAAACAAGAGAGAGTGTTAGGGAATGGGATGTGAAAGGACAAGGATGATTGGCCTTCCCATTACCCCCAGAACTACCTATATCTTATTGCACTTGGACTCGCAAGGGATCTTTTGGCAAAGAAGAGAGGATGTTGAAGAGAAGTTGACTATGTAAATTGTCGAACAACCAAGAGAGCCATGAGCTACATTGTAGCTTGAAATTGTCGAAATAAAGATAAAGAAGCCATTCAAAGTCGGTTTTCCCATTTGGGTTTTCGATGTAATGATTGTGTCAATTGTGTCATGAAGTGCTTTGTGATAGTTGTGTGATTATGTATAATTTTTTGCTAGCGGGAAAACCCCCCCTATGGCTACACCAGGGTTTACAATGTAGGCAGATCAATAATCGTTTAAAAGTCTCCTACTTCTCTAACTACCCCAAACATACCCCAGACTCATGCAAGAAAAGTAAAATGAGAAGGATCTGGTAACTGTACCTCTACTCTGTGTCCGATGTTGATCCTCTCGCACTCTATAGCTTCGTTGACTGCAAACCTCCTCCCAAGGTTGGCCTGCATTCAAAGACAGACAAACTGAAAGATACAAGGATGCATTTCATACATAATTAAGGGTTAGATGTTAGAATAAAAACATAAAACAAAATGCAAACATTCGACACGTCATGTTTTGGGACAGGAAAAGTACTTATTTTATTGATAATACAATGATCACTTACAACCAAAGTCGGCTACTGCTCCGCGAACCTGGTTCGGGATCCTCATCACCAAGATCCAAGTGCACCGTCGTATTGCTTCTCCTCTCAACCTTCTTCTTGGGAAGTATAATGGGTTTATGATGGAGGAAGGAAGGAAAATTGGGGAATTCTGAGGCAATTCTCACAAAAGGGTTGCAAATGCTTGGGGCAAGGAGGGGATGTGAAACAAGCAGAGTTTCATTATTCTTATGTCTAGATGTGGAATGAGACCCCAACACCTCCTTTTATATGGGAAAAGGATGGTTATTCAGTTGGGTGACGGGCTATAGGTGGTGGATTAGTTGGGAAACTACCCAATAGCCCGTAATCTCAACGAATTCCTTGCAACTTTTTATTTTTTGCAACTTTTGCAAGTATATGCGGGCTATAGTGGTGCAACATGCATATGTATGAGGGCTATAGTGGTGCAACAAGTGTATGTATGCAGGCAGTAGTGGAGCAAGGCGCGTACATCTTCAAAAATTTGGTTTTTTAGAAGAGCAACTCAGTGATGGCTTGGCAAAATATGCAAGTAATAGGGTCAAATGCCAAGTATGCATATGTAGAGAAATTTAGGGTTATAACAAATGCCCCTTAATGTGTGAGGTTAGAAGAGCATCTGATGGCCGAAATAAATTACAAAATCTTCGCCAATGTACATAATGAGTGAGCCCGGGACCAAAGTTCGAGAGGTGCCATCTGCAAAAATAACAATTGTCTCTCCAAGGCGGGTATACCCATGCTCGGGATGAAATAAATCATGGCTGAAAATCAAATACACTGCAGATCCATGTCATATAACTATATAAAGTGTAGTCATGAGCAATACACAGCGGATGTACATCTCAAAATCAAAGATATACAAGTATAGTATCCATCTTCAAGAAGCCAACACCGCCTGCTGGCTGGAGATGAGGTCTTCAGAGCTCGAGCAACAACTTCAAGATCTTCAAAACTCATGTAGGAGTACAATGTGAGTGTATGACTTCACTACCCATAGGTCTTCGACATCTCGTCGAGAAAAGACAAGAGGATCTCGATGATCAGGCAAAGAACTTCATTGATTTCGAACAAGGACTTGATTGGAATTTGGGATGGCCGAGCATGAGGGCAGGAGACAAACTGCAGAAAGGATGACTAGGTTGGGTGAAACTTCCCTTGGACAAGAGCACGAAAGATGATCAGACTCAGGCAGCGTGACATTGACATAAGTTCACGATGCAAGAGGCAATGCAAACTCTCCATGTGTTTGGAAGAGTAACCAAATGGAGGAGGACTAGCGAGACCAACTTCCTAAGGTCATATTAGATCCCAAAGCTTGACGAACAAACGAAAGGATGTGCTTTGTCCAAGGGAAACTCATTGTGCTGCCAAAAAATGATAAATATTTCGCGTCCCCTCTTTTTGTTTTTTTTTTTCTTTTTTTTTGTCTTTTTCAATTTTTAAAGAGCTTGAAAAAGAATAAAAGAATGCTACGTTACAAAGGAGGAACGATTGTCACAAGCATACTAGTTCCAGGCGCAAGGAACGCACTAATGCTCAAAGCAAGGAGACATGTGCAGGAAAAGGACACTCTGGGAAAATTCCTCCGTGGGTCAAGGTGTCAGGTCACAGAGGAAACATGCTACAAGGCTTGCGTATAAGGCATGCTTCAAAGGTTCAGTTGAGAGAAACATGGATCCAACATTAGGCCAAAGACGTAGAGATGCAAATGCGATTAGTAAGACACAATGAAACCCCCTTCAATGTAATTTTAATGAGCCCGGAGAAGGTAAGCTCGGTATTTTTTTCATTTTTAAGAGTCTGAAAAAATGTAAAAGAAGACTCCACTGGGGTACCTTTTTCGAAAAATAGTCTAGTCGGTTCGAAAAAGGGGTAAACTAGCATCGAAAATATGTCTATTAAAAACCATTTTAACGAGTGTGACAAAGACAAGATCACTCTACAATCTTTTCAATTTTAAGGACTTTGAAAATAGCTTAACGATGGACTCACTACCTTTTTCTAGATTTAGTCTCCTTAGCCCGAAAAAGTATAAAATTTACTGAGGAGAACTCTTCCGGTGAGATGAATCTCCCGAGGTGTACCTTTTTCCTCCATAATCTACAGGCCAGAAAAAGGGGTAAACTCGTGCCAATAGATGTTCTTCTGGAACAATTTAACGAGTGTGAAGGAACAAGGTCACTCGACTATCTTTTCAATTTTAGGGAGTCTGAAAAGAGCTTAACTATGGACTCCGTGGAGGTTCTTTTTTCGTAAGTAATCTCCAAGGCCCAAAAAAGGTGATAAACCAAAACCAAGGAGAATGTTCCTTTTTCGTAAATTTAGTCCCTCGGGCCCAAAAAAGGGTTAAACTTATACTTGAGAATACTCTTCTAGCAAACCGAAGTTCTTAGATTATACCTTTGTTCATAAAATTGACCATCCGGACCGAAAAAGGGGTAAACTACCGCCGGACAGACCTGCCTTCAAGTTTTAGTTTGGTGAGCGTGAATGACAACAAGATCGCTCGACAATCTTTTCATGTTTAGAGAGTCTGAAAAGGGATTAAAGAAGACTCCAAGAGGTTACTTTTCTTAATTAAATCAGACAAGATTGAAAAACATAAATATAGTCTCGTCGGATGTTGTTTTCGGATTTCAAAGCGAGCTTGAAAGACAACAAAGTATGCTCACTTTTGGGAGTCCTGAGGGTGAGGCCAAGATTGATGATGCATTAGACAAATGAGGCTCAATCTCGTAATCATGACAGGACTAACAAGGGCTCCCGAGCCTAAAGTCATTAGAAACAACATGGACACCAAAATGCAACAAGGATCTATCTAGGGAATCCATGGAAAGGTAGGCTCTACCACCTAATCACGACACTTCTAAAACAACAAAGATGGTTTCATGTCGCACTTCGATGGGATCGATCCTATGGCAAAGCGGAAAAGACAACAAGATGCAAAAAGTGGAGGTGGAATCCTAACTTATATGCAAAAAGTTGGAAAAAACGACTTTTACCAAAGGATTTTTAAAAGTGACCCATCTCCCAAAAAAGTTACCAAACCAAAAGAGAAAGTGCATCGTAACATCCAATAAGAAACTCAAGAACCGAATTAAACAATTTTCAAGCCAAAAAAAATGACAAAAGGGTTTAAAAAAGTGGCAAAAAAGGCCAAAAAAGTCTATTAATAGAAACTGACAGCTCATTTTCACCATTGCAATTTGAAAATTAACCAAAAGGCAAAAAGGACCCCTTTGCTAAAAGAGTTGATTCTGGGAGCTTCAGAGGACAAAACGAACTTCCACTCGGACCAAGTAAGTACAAACTCATCCCTCTTGCATTCAATACTTCAATTATGCATAGTTTTTAGTTTTTTTGGGGGGCGCCCTCTTAAAAAAGGGCGGCCCTACGTGTACACGGGTTGTGTAAGGATATCCCGCGTATGTACACAGGCAGAGAATAGTCTGCCAGCATACATACACGACTGTATCCAAGACAACCCGCGTACACCCTCAAAAGTATGGAAAAAAACAAAATGCAAGAGTTAACTCCCCTTTGAACTGTCGCGGAACAAGATGTATGTCCACTAGAGGGAGAGGGAACACAAGGAAATTGATGTATTGGTCGATGAGGACCCTGCTGCTATTGTTTCATTGAAACAATGTGGGTTATAGAACTTCTACCAGTGTTTGTTCATGAGGGCACAACCCATGCTACTGAATGCCATGGTGGATTACTGGCACCTTGATGTAGAGGCGTTCATGCTTGAGGGGCAGTCATTGACTCCAATGACTGAGGACATATATTTCTTGACTGGCCTCTCAAGGAGAGGGGAACCAGTCAACCTGCGTACATTTCCCCCTGGGCCCTTCAACATCGTCGACTACATCGGGATGCATTGCGAGGTCGACACTGAGAAAGTAGGTTCTCAGGTGCGCATCCACAAGATCACCAACTTGTCACTAAAGGTGATCGTTTTTCTTATTGGGCAGATCACTAGATCTGTGGCCCTACACCAGGCTTCCCAGGTGCACATGTACTATGCAATGAAGTGCCTAGATGCACGAATATTCGACTGGAGCACGACCATGCTTGACTGCATGAAGAGACAACTCATAGATTTCCGAGAGTGTAGCAACGAGAAATTCGGGTTCGGTACCATTTTGTGCTCGTTTTTCTTTCAGAGGGTACCCAGTCTGAGTCCGAGAGAGACGATACAGGGGCATGTGGCCTCCTTCCCATCGATATGTAGATGGGCAACATTGCTGCCATGACAGGGGGGAGGAAGGACCATAGAGGTCTTCGATGACAAGTTCTTCGACTGGTGGGCACGACAGATTCCAGTGATAGAGGACTACCCCTACGCTGGAATCAACTTTTCCAGAGATCCAGACATGCCCGTACCTCCTGGAGAGGAGCGAGGAGAGATAGGTATGTGTGTTTTAAAGTTATATAATTTTTAGTTTCTTTTATATATATCATTTTTATATGCATCAGAGTATTGACAACTATGTATCTGTTATGTACATATGTGGGACCAGTGCGCCCGACAAACTTCTCGAGGACTAGGCAACGTCCTCGACCAGAGGCAGTACTAGCAACAACCGACAGACCAACAGTCACAGGGGGACCTCCAGCCGGAGAGGCTGAGAGAGTTTTGAGACGGGTGGAGTGGAACCTCACCGCGCTCACTTGTGCAGTTCCCATGGTCGAGATCGAGGATCTCCAACCATCCATGCAGCCTCATGTAGTTGGGGTGCCACGGAATTGGGTCCAACTCTTCCAACGTTTGGAAAATGTCATTGTTCACTACAGCAGGGCCAATAGGCCCCAAGCTTAGATAGGATGGACTCATTGTGTGCCGAGGGCACTCTTTTTCTATATATTTTTAGGGCATTAGCCCCATGATGTATACCAGATTATTATTTTTGAGGCGTTCATGCCCACCTATGTACTCTGAGACTTTTTGATATATATATATATATATATATATATATATATATATATATACATCTTTTATGTCTTATGGATCACATTTTTTTACAAATGTATGTACATGTGTATGTGTGTGCAACATGCCAATCTAATACGTGATTAGCTAGAGTATCTGTTATTTGATTTAATCTCCTAGGAACATGGATATACATAATGTAATCAAAGCAACATTCTAAGAGACGTACCCTAAGGAAATGTTGGTGTAAAGTAGGATCATAAACACGGTAAACTCCATTTAATTAGGACATAACCAGTTGAGCATCTAAGTAGACTCGGAGGTGATAGATACCATGCGACAAAGTGTCATGAAGCAACTCTATCACTGCGTTGTACTCGACGACATTGTTTGTGGCGTCACCTAGACAGATACCTCCGGAAGATAGCAACTGGCCTTGAGGCGTGAAAATCACCCAAGCGGCAGAAGAAAGCCTCTGAGTGTGTCAGCTAGCGTCGTCTGCGAACCCAAAGTACACCTCTGATTCACTTGACATCTACCACAGTGAAAAAGATGGCATAAATAACGACACGTCCATAAAACAAAACGACAAAAAATTAATTGTATAAAAACTATAGATATGTACAAGAAGTCACCCAGGCGACCAACCTATGAGTAATACTTCTTGATGTAGAGACCATTTCTAGGCTCCGCCAAAGCATTTCCCTCAAAGTCAACCAGACAATAAGCGCCCTTCTTTAAGACCTCTTTCACTATGAAAGGTTCGAATCACATGGGTTTGAACTTGCCTGCCCTAGGGGATCTTTATCTTTTTTCGTAGACCAGGACAAGGTCGCCTTCAAAGAAAATATGAGGACAAACAGACCGATCATATTGACACTTGACTCGTTGCTTATGAGCCTCTTTGTCCAAGGCTGCATCACAACGTTGCTCATAGAGTTGCTCGAGATATAATAGGTGTTCCTCAAGTGGTGAAGTGTCTGGCAATAAATCTACTACCAACTTTAAAGACGCTATCTGGCACTCTATAGGCAAGACTGCTTCCAGCTCGTAAACGAGTTGAAAATGTGAGAAACCGGTGGCAGTCTTTACAAAAGTTCGGTAGGCCCATAACGTCGAGTACAACATCAAATGCCAATTTGACTTGGAAGAATTGATCGTTCGTTGTAGAATAGTCTTGAGGGACTTATTCACAGCCTCCACCTGACCATTCGCTCGTGGGTAGTAGGGTGATGAATGTTCTTGCCTCAACCCAAGCTTTGATGTTAACTCAGACATCATTTTGTTTTGGAAGTGACTGCCATGGTCAGTGACAATCTCCTTCGGGATGTCGAACCTTGCTATAATCTGGTTAAAAATGAAGAGAGTCATTGTTTCGCCATCATTGTTAAACGTTGGCATAGCCTCGACCCACTTTGTGAAGTAGTCTACCACTACGATGATATAACGATGCCCCTGGCTGAAGTTGGGTGGCATGTAGTAAAATCAATCCCCCACTTGGTGAGGGGACCAACAACAATGACGGGAAACATGGGAGCAGGATGTTCCCTCATCTTCCGAGAGAAGATCTGACACGGGTGGCACTTCTTGACCAACTCAACGCAATCTTTGATTAATGTAGGCCAAAAGTAACCGCCTCGTAGAATATTTTGGGTTGTTGCCAACCCATAAAAATGACCACCACATGCTCCAGTGTGGCAGTCGTTAAGAACAAGTTTCGCTTCTTCGTGGATAAGGCACCAACGAAGAATACAATCTACACCTCGACGATACAAACTATCATCGAGTATGAGATAGTTTCGTGCCTGATGGCGAATTCGTCGACGCTCGTCGCGTGAAGCAGAAGCAGGGCACTTCAAAGTCTGGAGATAGACTAGTATATCTCCATACCACAGGTCCGAAGATGTGATCAGAAAAAGATCTCCTTTAGTAAGCGATTCTTCGGGCGTAACATCACCTTATTCAACCGGAAGTTTCAAAATAAGTTCCGCAAAGACCAATGACTTTTTGGATTTCACGGAAACAAAATCCAAGTCAAATTCCTGGAGTATAACAATCCATATACTAATCTTTCCGCCAATGTTTCGTCGTGTCAACACGTATTGAAATGGATTCACAATGGCAACGACGGTGGTCTTGCGAGGTAGGATATAATGACGGAACCGTTGGACAACATGCACTGCTACCAACACAAGCTTCTCAACATGGGAATAGTTGAGTTCCGGCCCAACGAGGCCTCGGCTAAGGTAATAAATCACATTTTCTTCGAGCAAATCGTCCTCTTGAACCAAGACCATGTCAATGGTCGACTCTGCAGCGACCAAGTACAATAAGAAATCTTTATTATAATTGGGAGGCCGGAGCAGAGGGGCAGATGTGAGGGAACGTTTCAACGCTTCGAAAGAGCATTGAGTGGCTTCGTCCCAACAGAAAGGGACTCCCTTCTTCAATAAATGCATGAACCCTTTAGTGATCTCGACACAGTTTACGATAAAACGTCGAAGAAAATTCGCCTTCCCCTGTAAGATCTGAAGCCGGGGAACTATGCACGGGGGAGGCAACTGAACTATTGTCTCAACCTTAAGAGGATCGACCATGATCCTATTGTCGAAACTATAAAACCTAAAAGATGACCCGACGTCATGCAAAAACTGCACTTATTGGGATTCAAGCGAATCCGATAGTAGCAACATCGTTCGAAGATTAGTCGAAGGTGTGCGGGATGATGAGCTCTCTTGCAAGATCGTGATGATAGATCATCGAGATAAGCCTCGACTATATGTCTAAGGTCATGGAAAGCAAAAGACATGGCCCGCTGAAAAGTGGCTCCAACATTCTTCAGGCCAAAAGGCATCTTACGATAAGCAAATGTGCCCCACAGACAGATACCTTTTTTTTTTATGCTAGTCTTTGGGTTTGATCTGAATCTGGTTATATCTCGAAAAACCATCAATGAAATAAAAGACCTCATAGCCTGCACATTCATCGACAATCTGATCAATGAATGGGGTGCGAAAATTATCCTTTGGATAGGCCTTATTCAAGTCACGGAAGTCCATGCACACGCGAATCGTACCCTATTTTTTGTTAACTCAAACGGTATTTGACACCCATTGCGTCAACTATATGAGGTAGATAAAACCGGCTTTAAGCAGTTTCTCTACTTCAACCTTAATAACTGTCGCTTTTCGAGGATTCATCGGACGAAGTTTCTGTTGGACCGGCTTGGCGTCAGGATAAGTCATTATCTCATGTTCGACGATTCTCAAATCAATGCCTGACATTTCCTCGTAAGACCAGGCAAAAATGTCGCGGAATTCCTTCAATAAATTTGTATAGATTTGAATCTCTTCGAGGGAACAGTTTGGTCTGATGAAAACATTCTCCACGACGCCAGGGGTTCTGGAGATATCTATAGGTATCGTTTCAATGATACTTGCCATATAACCCTCGGAGTAAATTGCGTGCATAGCTAGAGGATTAACAGGACAAGACCTGTCTCCAGTCATAGTCAACACGAATTCACCTGCCTCTATTCTCCTTAACTCTAGGAGGAACTATGATCTATGATGGAGATCATCCTAGGGTCTGTCCGGACCAGTAAATGCCTCAAGAATCGCCTCATATGAGGGTAAGACCAGGTCTAAAAAATCATTATTGGAAAGGGAACCTTGAGCCCAAATAGGCTCGAGAACTGGATCTAATTCCTATACGGGAGTCAGATCGGGGTCAGCCGAAGCTTGCTGGACAATACTGTACGCAAATTTTGTCGCGGACAAGGACATAGCCATGACAGGATGCCATGTCCTTTCCATCGAGGCCTATGGGGAAGGAAGAGTCCACGGATCGTGAAAGTAAGTCATTCGGAATGATGACACATGAAAAATTTCAGCGCTAGGCTGGTTGGGGGTAGTCGATATAAACTTGACATCGTCAGAAGGAGGCGGGTAATCAAAAGTACCCATCAACGGTGGGCACAAACCAACCCCCATGTTGACGATGTCGGGTTGAGGGTTATCAATCATTGGGACCGTGGATGCCCCCGATGAAGGGTCGGGCCTGGAGAAGGATAATTGGTCAATGGTTACTATTCGACTCTTGTGTGGAAACAACAAGACCTGAAAATTTGTGGCAACCACTGCATGCATTGCATAAGTCCAACTCCTTCCTAACATAAGGTTGTAGTCAAGAGGTGCATCGACCACTTCAACTTCGACACACATGGTCTTCCCTCCTAACTGCACGGGGAAAGAAGGGATGATTCCATGTGTTCTGAAAGAGCGACCGTCGAAAGCAGTAAGCAGAGTATGTGACAGAGACAAAACGGGTTGGCCAATGGCCTTCCAACACGCAAACGACATCACACAGGTTGAGGCACCCTCATCGACCATCGTACGAAAGATATTTTGATTAAATGATTTCGTGGGTTGAGCCACTACTATCTAAAATGCAACGTGGTAAGGGAGACAGAGTTTCAAGTCAGTTGTATAGAGCATGATCGTTCCTGGATTACAAGTCTCGACAGATCCCAAGGTAGATAACAAAGCCTTTCTCTGCGAAGGGCAGCTCTGGAGGACCTCCAAAGAAGACATCGCACAAGGGGTTTGTGACAAATCCTCCACCACAGAGTAGTTATGGGTGGCCCTCACGTTTGGATTATGAGAATATTTCTTGAACACCCCTTTCGGGATGCGTGTCATTGTTTCACCCAATGTCTTCTCGATCTGGAGAGGAACTGTTGGGTTTGTAGCTTCTTTACCCTTTTCAACAAATTTTGACATTCCGTAATCGTGTGCCCTGGTCGCTATATAAGCGTCACCTTTCATCATATAAATGTTTGTTGCCAAGGGATTACTAGAAGACGCGGGGGGTTCCTGACTACGCCCATCTGTGCTCGAAGAGGCTTGATTCATATTTTTCCCATGTGGAAATGGGTTCGTTAACACAACAGGTTGTTGCACCAATAACTTCTGGGCCTCCGCTAGTCGAGGGCACAGGTGAGTCGGGTGGTCCTCCGTGCAAAGGTTACACAGATACTTCGAATTTCTCTTCTTTATGTTGCCCCCGCCAACATTGTTGTTGGGTTTCTTATCCCCCTTACCCTTCTTGTTTCATTGTTTTTTCTTCCCTTCAGGCTGTTCGTTGGCCTTCAGGTTCGTCGACTGCACAATGTGTATGTTCGACGTTTGGGTAGGGGGAGCAGTCGAACTGGAGGTCTGGTTGGTTGTTGTCTATTGTATAGACAATTGTTGTAATTGATTTGACAACTGATCAATGGACTTTGCTTGCATTGAACCAACTATACCATCGACATGTGGTCCAGACTTTTGTCTGGCCTTGTCAAGGATGGACCGTGGCACATCTGGAAAAATCTCATAGAGTAAGCCAGACTGAGTATATCAGTTCGAGTTGTTGTGCTCTCATTATCGCCTCCTCCTCTGAAAACACTCCCGAAGTTGCAACGTCCTTGGATAACTGAGGTACCAAAGACTTCAGGAACCACTCCAGCAGGAAATTCGATGGGACCTGTACCTTAATCAAACTATTCTGACGCCACCATTCTCGGATGTGATCCGAGATATGATCAGCCTTAGTCTACTCAAAGTTGGCCAACAATTCGGTGTAGACATCATATCTCATGGGTAGTTGGAAATGGTTGGGGAGAACCATCACCAAATCGCTAAAGTAAGAATGTCTTGAGCGATCGAGCTCGATGTACCATTTCACGACACCCCCGATAAGAGTGCTTTGAAACAAGCGCAATTGTACGGAGTCGTCTCGCAATGAGTTTGACGAGCACCATAGGTGGAAAGTTGTCATGTGATCACCCGGGTCTTCGCCGGGCTTGCCTTCGAACTTCAGAATATACGAGGGAAACTTAGTTTGCATAGGGGGCCAACGCAGATCATGAAAAATCGGGTCGTTAAGCAATCTTGACAAGTCTGGCAGATGTAAAGTTGCCATAAATGGTAGTTTGGGCTGGGTACTATGTACAAGAAAAAGGGAGCTTGGAGTTTGACTAGCACCAGGTTGCTAGGAAAAATTGGGTTGTTGGTCAAGGTTCTGGTAGACACCATGGCCTTGACCAACATACGGAAACTGCGTTTGCTGGGACATCATCAGTTGATTCTCGTAATTGGACGTCGAGGGTTGGGCGGGGATTGCTCCCTACATTGTGTTCCAAAGATTTTGGAAAGGGTTGCCCCCTGCCGATTCGACGAGCATAGGTACTGAGCCTTACCCGAGGTTCCATTGACCATGGAAGGGTTGCCCCCTCAACATCCCTAACGAGGGAACTAATCCCTGCCAAGGATTCCAAAGTCCTTGTGAGGAGAAAACTCTTGTACTTACCCCATGTGTAGATTCTACCCTACACAAGATTTTATTGTCCAAAACCAGGGTTGCCCCCGGTCGAGACGACAACTGATGAAAAAGAGTTATTACCAAACGTGTCGAACAAAGAGAACGACATTGAACCCACCGACATGGTGTAAGAAGAAGGTCCTAAACTGCCTACTCCAAACAAACTGTAGTTCATGTTTGGCCCGACGAATGGCTAGAAAGCACTATCGAGCGAGGGGGAAGGAGGAGGTATATGACCCCCACCGTAAGGGATAGCGTTATAGGAGGCTAAGGTGCCTCCCATGGACCCTTGCAAGGGAGCGTTTGAGCTCCCTGCCCCCATACCCATAGTCTGTAGGGTGGAGTAGGTAAGGACGGAGTTCGTATCAAAGCCAGGCATCCCATATGAAAATGGAGGGCCCGTCGCACTCTGTGTGAATGGAACAGTGATCGTCGTTGTTGACGGAATTAGACCACTGCTCGAAGTAGAGGGGGTCGATACCACTGTGGCCCGGATCGACGAAGGTGGGTTAGGAGGTGAAATAACGCATGTGGTGGCAGCTGTTAAGAGAGTGTGAGGACTCCTAGACGAAGTAGCAACATTTTCTTCCATAGCTACTTGTAAGACTATCTGATGCTCGTGAGGTGTTACCGTTGGAAGGACAACTTGTACCAAGATTGGCGTCGACAAGTCAGTGATCACAGGGTTAACCGATCCAAGAGATTCTGCTCCAAGGTCAGAAATAGTGAGTTCCTTTAGATTTGAGTAATCTCCTCTCAGAGTTGGCTCGGGCACAGTCTCCTATGGCTCGATAGCTTCAAATGACCCTTGCTAGTCAAGTCTTCACCATAACGGTGGCAGTGGCGGTTCCAATGTAACCGACAACAGGCCCTGAAGCCTTTGCGACCGAGGAATCTCTTGATCTTCCACTTTGTGAAAAGATCAACGACAAAGTAAGGCTTTAACTAACGTTTAAAATCAAGCACACACTAGAAAAGTTCCTACAAGATAAACCAAGCAAACCAAAAAAACCATTATCTAGTTGGAAGAACAGTTACGGCATCCAACACTAGAGCAATTTACCGGTGCAAGTGCAACTCGAACACGGAAGCACCCTCCGGGTATACTCTGCAAAGTGTGACCTGACATTTGCCCTAGGTATCGTGATATACCCTCGTAGTCACATGTGTAAGTCTCTAGAATCAAGGCAACTAAGTTTCCAGCTCGCGAATAGCCACCAGGCGGGTAGAGTCGACGGTCGGGTGGACCACAATGAGCAGGATAACAAGTCTGAAACCTACCGAGGGTATCGAAAGTAAGTGGTCCGGAAGACAACTGAGGATCTCGAATAGATTCGAGGTCCATGAAGCTCCGTAGGCAAATGCAAACGATAGTATCCCACGACAGATCCTTAATATGTGTTCCCCACTACGTTTGGTCCGGCTTTGGAGCGGTTATCTCCACTACCTTTCCTCGCATGACCTCGTGTTTAGCCCTTGTGTTAGAGGGGGGTCCCGGATAAATTTCATGTCACTGGACTTTTACACTCCCTAGCTCTAACTCCAATGTTTGTTTAAAAGCCTTGAAGAGTTTCCTCTCCAACCTAATTCAAGCCTCTAACCGTAAACTAGTTGATTGACCCTACAAACATAAAAGTCTAGTTGATTTTAATTTTAGCATTCGGTTTAAATGGCTTGTTTTAACTCAAAGGATATGGCAGTGAAACTAGTGATGTGTATGAGAGACGAAAGAGGAGAAAATAAACAAAACTCTGAAAGCAAAATTACTTCTAGAAAAAATAAAGATTTTCAAATAGCTCTTTGTAACCAACTTTTCATAACTAACTTTCTTCAAGATCTTTAAAAAGAAGACCCAAAACGAAATTTCGCTCGACTACGAGCTACTTAAGTTCTAAGAAATCAGTAAAGAACTTAAAAAATGAACTCTTTTTCCTTTCAAGTAAATTAACTACCCTAACTACTTTACCAAACTAAGAAATGAAAAATCTTTTCTTTTTTGGAAATGCTTTAAACAGGGAAAAACTTGAAATAAATCTTTTTCTCTTTTCTTTAAATCAAATGAAAGGGGGAAAAGAAAATACAAGACAAGACTGAAACTGACCTCTGGCCCACTGCGGATCGCAGGGAGTCACTAAAGACACCAAAGAGGTTGATCAACAAACTCACAAACTCGCCTAAAACCCTTTTAGAATTAAACACAAGAAATCTTTAAAAAGACAAGCAAACTGACGTCTAACCCAATCTATGACTGTAAAAACAGAGACACTGAACTCAGTCAAGAAACCCTGAGAAGTAAAACCTCAATCAGGGAAGAGGTTAACTGCCTCTTCTTAAAAACAAATTCTTGACACAGGTACGTGATTGATGCTTAAGCAGCCTGCGTATGTACGCAAGTTGTCTATAAAGCAGGGCGCGTATGTACACGTGTTGTCCCACAACAAGGCCCATACACCTCTGTAATTTCTCACAAAAAGAAGTAAACAGACTGACTGACAGAGTAGGGATAACTGGTATGGCACCAACAGGTGACCAGGATCCCTTAAAAGACTTAGCAGACTCAACAGAAACTCAAAAGATATAAAACTAATCAAACACCCCAAAAAAATCCACTAAAATCCTAGAGGTTTCCCCAGTATGGTTGCCAGTTCTGCTAGCGGGAAAAAACCCCCTATGGCTACACCAGGGTTTACAATGTAGGCAGATCAATAACCGTTTAAAAGTCTCCTACTTCTCTAACTACCCCAAACATACCCAGACTCATGCAAGAAAAGAAAAATGAGAAGGATCTAGTAACTGTACCTCTACTCTGCGTCCGGTGTTGATCCTCTCACGCTCTATAGCTTCACTGACTGCAAACCTCCTCCCAAGGTTGGTCTGCATTCAAAGACAAACAAACAAAAAGCTACACGCATGCATTTCATACATAAATAAGGGTTAGATGTTAGAATAAAAACATAAATCAAAATGCAAACATTCGATACATCATGTTTTGGGACAGGAAAAGTACTTCTTTTATTGATAATACAATGATCACTTACAACCAAAGTCGGCTACTGCTCCACGAACTTGGTCCGGGCTCCTCTTCACCAAGCTCCAAGTGCACCTCCATATGGCTTCTCCTCTCAACCTTCTTCTTGGGAAGTATAATGGGTTCATGATGGAGGAAGGAAGGCAAATTGGGGAATTCTGAGGCAATTCTCACAAAAGGGATGCAAATGCTTGGGGCAAGGAGGGTATGTGAAACGGGCAGAGTTTCACTATTCTTATGTCTAGATGTGTAATGAGACCCCAACACCTCCTTTTATATGGGAAAAGGATGGTTATTCGGTTGGGTGATGGGCTATAGGCGGTGGATTAGTTGGGAAACTACCCAATAGCCCATAATCTCAACGAATTCCTTGCAAATTTTTATTTTTTGCAACCTTTGCAAGTGTACGCGGGTTGTAGTGGTGAAACATGCGTATGCACGTGGGCTGTAGTGGTGCAACAAGCGTATGTACGCGGACAGTAGTGGCAGGGCACGTACATCTTCAAAAAATTGGTTTTTTAGAAGAGCAACTCAGTGATGGCTTGGCAAAAAATGCAAGTAAGAGGGGCAAATGCTAGGTATGCATATGTAGAGCAATTTAGGGTTATAACATTTTTGCACGAGGTTAATGTTTCTTTTAGTTTTGTTAATGGTTATAATGGCGAATTTCCACTATGATTCTAATAGATCTTACTCATAAATCGATTTCCTTTAATATGTTGTGAATACCAATAGTTATATGAAACCCATAGTCCATTCCAATCCGAGCATTGAGATCAACGACTAACATGACTTGGTCATTAAAGTTGTTTAGACAAACTTCTAATTATGTCCTCAATTATTAGTGATTTGTTGTCTATTGAGGCCATTGGAACTTCACAAGGTTGTATTATCTCATAGTTTGGCAGATATTTTTTCATGGGTGGTCTCTGAGATGATTCCAAACTCAAATCATCTCCTTTAACTCGCTCCAAGTTGAATTTAATCCTGCAGCCTACAAACAACTTAATTATTTATGAGTTGGTCATACTCCTATCCATCATTACATTGGAATCATTATGTAAACTAGGCAACATACCCCCTTTCACAAATGTGTGTTTTTTATTAGTTTGTTTTATTTTATTGTTGGAGAATTTCATGGTAACCCTCATAAATTCATTTGGTGAAATAAATCTTTAGTCGTCACTTATTCCTACAACCATTCATAGGCAATTTAAAACATATTAATGGATTCTTCAAATGGGACGTTGTTAGGGAATAACGAATGACGATAACATGTTTCTCCTTTGATAATATTTAAGTGTTCCCTTCTAGATTATGCTAGAACAAATTTCTCGCTATTTGTATTGGAGTGTTGCTAGCCTTTATTCATATAATCAAATTGTATTCCCTTTACTGTTGGAGTGTTGTTGGTAATTCAATGTTGACTTTTATACAAAGGAATGTGAAATGGAGGTTCTCTTTGAGACTGCTCCAAGTGGTGTTGGGAATCAATTGCATGATGTTCCATGGGGATGCACAATCCTTGATAATACCATTTAATTGTTGGCCATAATTAACATATCTAAAATTGTACAAATACTTAGGTAACGTTGCCATTGAAGAAAAAACATTGTCTGTCATTTGTTAACACTTGAGTGATCTACTTCCACGAGTTGTGGTTGTAGAACTAAGGAGTTATAATCCTTTGGTTTTTGGTTATTTAATTGAACCATGAAATATCAATGCCTATTCATGTTTTCATAATGGAATATGTCTTTATTTTAGTGTACGCACTCTTGGGAAACTAAGATCACACATATTTACCTAATTGGATTTTGGACAACACTAACATCTCTATCCTTGAATCATACTAGAGTAGTATGGATATTTATTAATTGTGGAGTGTTGGAGAAGACTCTTGTTGTAAGTAGCATTGATATATGACCACTACAATTTAAAAACAATTGCATATTCATATCCACGCAATACATATGTAAGCAATTTGATTGAGTCCTTAAAGGAGTTTTACACATACAGAGTTGGAGTGTGTGTCACTTAGTTGGCACCTGAACACAAAGCAATGCAAACATGAAGGAACATAAGCCTCAAATCCAACAAACTTAGCCATTTAGTTTTTTCCTACTTGGTAATCAATAAAAGAGGAACTTCAATCTAAAGTATCGATTATTATTGCATTGCTAGCTGATTGATTTGTGTACAAATTACACCAAAGGAAGAAGTGTTACAATACTTTATGAGCAAGGTTCATAGAGAACAAAATCCATTTACACAGAGGATCTGCGTTGATGACGCAAATGGGCTATAAGTCCCCCATTAACAGATGAGTTGCATTTTCAAATTCTGAAATTCATATCTTTTAAATCTAAATTTGCACTTTTGGAATCAAAAGTCAAACTTTTGGAACCAAAATCATTTTTGGAAACATCGATGTTTACACTTTTGGCATCCAATTTTTCACTTTGGAAACACCAATATTCACAATTTAAAAAATGAAATTCACCCTTTTGTCGTCTAGATTCTAGCTTATAAGACCAATTTAGTCAAATTAGTGTTGATTGATGATATTGCATTCGAGTTATTATTAGGTAGGTAGGAAATCCAATAACATACGGTTTGTAGGCTCTTTCAAAGGTAAATATGAAATATAGCATATATTAAATTAAGTTTTATACCTAAATTGAGCACAATAACATTATCCTCCGGGTTAGGAGGTAATTTTCAACAATTATTAAAAACCGTTTTATTTTCTTTGTTTATAGTCCAATTCATAAGTGTAGTGTTGCAACACCTTCACTTGCGGGGTTCTAAAATATCTAACCCATGTCCCCATAACCCCTATCACACTAACCCATAAACCCCTGACCCACTAACAAATCTTTAATCGTTATACAACCACCATATAACCACTAACACATTAAGACTTGAACACACCAACCCATCACTTATCCTCTAACACACTAAAACACTAATCTCGACTTAGACTATAGACCTATAAACACCAACCAATAACTCGACACGCACCACTAACCCACAACCCATCACTATTGAACCACCAACCCATAACCTCTCACCTAACCATTAATAAATAATCAACTAACTGTCGTAATCCCCATTCGACTTACCACTAACACCTAACACCTAAATAGTCTCTAACCCACTTACCCTAAATTCCATAACCCCTAACCCCAATTGATGTCTAACCCCTAATTAGTCCAAAACACCTTAGACCCTAATCGATTGATAATGTTTGAGCCCTTGTTGGTTAGTAGCCTACAACCCACTGAGTGGTATCCTCTAACCCTTAGCACTTAACTATTGACCCTTAGCCTAGTGTAACCCTTGTCGATTAAACCATTGACCACTGACCTCTATCTTGCTAACTCATAACTGGCCATTCATCCAAATAACAAAGGAAGGGCATGGAGGATATTAAAGAAGAACATTTTTTATGGGAAAGTTTCCTATAGGACATCACCTTTGGTGATTGCCTCCTTTTTCCATTTTAATATTAAGGCTTTCAGTGACGAGCATAAATTGCTTCTTATATATAGAATTTAATGGAAATTATTGATATTGATCATTTTATTGATAGTGTTGTTTCGAAAACTACTCATTCTAGTTCCTCATTATTCTCCTTCATAAAAATACAAAAACCACAACACACTCTAACAGATCAATGTTGAATTAGTTAACAATATTTGTGAGCATTGCTTATGTGCATATCTTATATGAGTTGGGGGTGTCACTTATGTGCATGAGTTAGGTGCATGGATTAGGAGTGTGAGTTTAGTGTGCGGGTCGTATCTCTATCATTTCAATGCTTTTTTTCAAGGTTTGTGAGTTCACTGTTAGGAATCTAGTGAATGTTGGGTGGGTTGGTGCTAGACAAAATTTGGCAAAATCATGAAATTCAGGGCCAGAACTATTGATAATCACTTCATAACACAAGGTGTTGAAAAGTGTTCACGTGGCCCCAAATTTATTTGAAATTTAGACCATTAAAAAATATGATGAAACCCCTATGACATAGGGACATGCAAACATTAAACTAATCCTAGGTGTCTTGATGAGGTGTCACATAAATGTGACATTTGCCTCATCACTACTAGAGACATAAGTGAATGGGTCCAATGTTAGAAATTGTACAAATGAGCTTCAATTATGATAAGAATTGAGATGATAGATGTTGATAGACTACTCTTTATATGGGAGTGTGAAGACAATAAAGCAAACAACAAAATATATCATAATGATGTAACAACAAAGGCCTCAGAATTGAACCATAAGGAGGCAAGAACTATCCAAAAAGTGGTCTAGTGGTAAATGAACCGCATAGATCACCATGAAAGAACCATGGAACAATAACATTGATCAACTAATATGACACATATCTACAATCTAATACTCTCAAATGAATTTCACTAAATATTTGTAACTAAGAAGTGCTCCCATGTGTAGCCAATTTGATAAATAACTTCGTTGAGTAGAGAGAATAGAAGAGGAAAATATACTTCTCGAATTGATTAATAATTGTTGTGACTATATGGGCTCAACATGTCTCTTGTACACAACTCAAGAAGATATTTCTTTCAAATAACTGCAACAATGTTATGTTCCACACAATGTTGAAGTGTTAAGAAACTACTAAATTTGCTAATTCGAAAACACCTCATTTTCTACTATCTTTTTGCAAGGTCTTATGGGTCCAAGTCCATTACCAAATATGTTGAAATAGGGGTTCCCTATGAATTTTCTACATTTAGAATTTAATTTAATGAAAGTAAAATATAATTTTATTTTTTTTCTAAGGAAAACCTCGCAGGATCCGCATCCTCTTCCCAAAACTTACTGGATGGAGGGAAACTCAACCACTAGCCATAATAGATGTTGGTAATTCTAAAAAACTTGACCAAATTTGAACCTATAATATATGGCCTCCCTATCAACAATATGCCTTGGGCGAACAGTTCAACCGATTTAACTAACTCTTGGGGTTGAAAGTAAAACATAAGTTATAGGGTAAATATCGATATTAACTTTAAGAAATTAGTATTAAAGGTTAAATAGAAATAAAAAGGAAATTTATCAAGTGTATCAAAGGCTCAAAGGTGATGACTTATAACTATTTCCATTAGATAAAGATCTTTAGTGATGGTTTGAGGTTGTTGTTGTTATGTTAAGGGAGATCTTAGTGATAGTCATTGGGGGACCATCACCAAATTCATTTGCAAAAATAATCATGCACGATGGCATTATAGAGACAATTGTGAATTCAATTGCTAGAACATGAATTGTTGGCAATCATAAAAGGCTCATCATTGTTCTCGTCACCAAAGTCACTTATGGTAATAGGCCTTAAAGGACCGTTGCTAAAGCCAATTATGGTGATAATTTTCTATGGATTGTCACCCTAAGTGTCTCTAGCAAAGGTCATCGAAACCCTATTATAGGTATACCCATCACCAATTTCACTTTTTGATTTGGTGTGTGTTATTGTGGCCCATTGTAAATACAATCAGGTCACCAACTTGCGAAGCTCCTTGCTAAAAGTGATCCGAATTGGATCCTCACCTAAAACATTTTATAAAATTGTAATAAACTTGTACTTGTTATTTTTATTATATTTTGTCTTTTTTTTGGCAAAATGGGAAGTGGAAATGAACCATGTGGCGGTTGGCCTTCCAAAGGCAACACATTAAAATAATGAAAGTTGTAGTGAAGAGGGCAATGAAGGGAGGCAAGGAGAACTTGGAAAGTTTGAGAGATGAGAGCTCGAAGAGTGAAGCCTACTTGAAGATCAGTGGGCGAAGGAGTCAAGGAGCTTGTCCATGATGAGTGAAGGCATCTTTGAGCAATGGCAATCTGCATTTATTTTCATGAGTAACAATGCATGAGTTTTTTGGGCATGCATAGCTCACCCATTGTAATGAATTTATCGAGCAAAACAAATCTCTATTGTCCATACTCTATGGGTGCAATCTACTATGTGAGGTATATTGTGGTTCTGGTTTGAGTTTCATTGCTTGAAATTTTTGTTCTGGTTAATATATGAAAACTTCATTAGCTCAACCCTCGTTTTTTCTTGTTGACTGAGGTTTTCACTCACTCACAAATTGTATTCCCTCCTTTGGGAATTTTTTTTAATTGTAGGGAAATTTTACTTATGCCGAGGAAAATTTATACCTCTCCGGGCATTTTTCTTAGTGTTGGGCGTCCCAACTGAGAAGCTGGTCATAGTTAATCATTACTGGGTCATTTTTATTTATCTAGGCGTCTTCCCTTTGCCTCCAAGTCGTTTTTATCTAATGTTGAGTGTCTAAATTCTCCCTAGGTCATTTTTTTCTAATCTCGGGTGTTTAAACTCATCTCGGGTCATTTTTCTCTGATGTCGAATGCCTAAATTCACCCTTAGTCTTTTTTTATCTCATGTCAAGTGCTTAAAATTGCCTTAGACATTTTTCTCCATTGCTGAGCCACTAAATTTGTCCATAAAACACTTTATTCACTATTGGTCGACTTAATTCACTACCTTGACATTTTTGTCCACTATTGGAAGATTAAATCCATCCACTCAACATTTCCTTCATTGCTAATCTTGGACATACTTTGCAGCCAAGTATTGAAACCAAATTTGAATGGAGGCATGATC
This sequence comes from Picea engelmannii, assembly GCA_009831015.1. Lineage (NCBI taxonomy): Eukaryota > Viridiplantae > Streptophyta > Pinopsida > Pinales > Pinaceae > Picea > Picea engelmannii. The sequence continues at coordinate 2,998 of ML822069.1, read as the reverse complement.
TCGGCTTACACAAACCTTGAATTCAAATTTCCGTAGAAGCATACGTTTTGATAAGACGGACGAACCATAGGCCCATTTACAGATCAGATGGTATCATATCAAGTTTGCCAAGGACCTTGAAGAAGTTACCATGGGCAAAGCGTTGAATAGGGAGAAGCTAGAAGAGTTGAGAGACTTCAACAAGAAGATTCAAGAAGAAATTCAATACTGGAGGCAGAGAGAAAATGAGTTGGAGAAAGAGCTTGCCAAGCGCCAAGGCTCCTTCACCTCCATGAGAGTAGAATTAGGCAAGAGCAAATTGCAGCTCGTGCAGTTGGGGGAGAAATTCATTGAGTTGGATAATTGGCAGGAGGAGAGGTCCAATAAGGTCATTTCTCACCTATACCGGGACTTGGTAGCAAAGGAAGAGGCCTTGAAGAAGCTAGAAGTAGCTATCCAAGAGACCAGGAAATTCCCTTCCATTGCCACTGTCGAAGCTAGTACCATGATGAAGGAAACTATGGTAAACTCACCTTCTAAGACGCTTTGTCAAGAAACCTTTGGTGACTTTGAGAAGCACACTAGAGGCATCGGTTCCAAGCTCATGAGGAAAATGGGCTATGATGGCCAAGGGTTAGGAAAGGAAGGCCAAGGGGTTGTGATTCCTATTATAGCTCAACAAAGGACCAATCATGAAGGCCTAGGATTGAGTGGACAAGAATCCAACACAAGTGCAACTCAAACCACTTTCGTTAAGGGAAGAGAAACTGGGAAAAAAAACATTTGCAACAAGCCACTCAAATATGCTTGTAGAAGCTTGGAAAAGGGCAACAAATAAATGATTCTGCCATCCATATTCGCTCCAATTCTTGGGGGAGCAAGCAACTAATCTTGCAAGCATCATGAAAGACCAAAAATGTATGGCTTAGTTTGTTTCTGTTGCAAGAAAAGTGGTCATAAGGCTAGCAATTGTTGGCACTCTAAAAGGGCAATCATCCCATGCAAGAATTATTCCCGGTATTGCAGATTGACTAGACATTGGGAGGCCAAATGTCAGAGGCTTCATCCGGAATTCCATCCCAAGAACCGAACAACCAAGAAGAAAGCTCGGAGAGTCAAGATCAAGGGGAAAGAGGAGTTGTTGGAACTTGCAACCCAAGGAGCAGTGGTAATCCAACGACCTATTACAACAGTAAATGCCCTCTACAACCATGAGATGGACATAAGGGTTATGCCAAAGGCATACCATACTGATCCAAAAAGGATCCAAAGAAGGCTAAGAACAACTCAGAACTCACAAAAGAAACTCATGATGCTCAAAATGGCTTCAGCAGACAGAGAAAAGGAAAAAAATCAAAGTTTCCAAAACTCAGTGAAAATGACATGATCGCGAAGACCGCGTGACAAGATTTCTAACAGTGCAAACGACCCGTCAAACAAAGTTACGGATTGAAAGATATTCATGGTCAAAGTTTGGTCAACATAGCCCAGTCAGCACAAGATGAGTTACCATCCGTACAACACATGTGGCAGGAGAAGGAAGGTGACATGTGACATGATGACATCAGCATGGTGATGTGGCAACACTAGAGGCTGCCACATGGCAACACTAGAGGCTACCACGTGTCACCCAATTTTGGCGTTTTCATCACGATCTATGGACCAATCGGATCATGCCACGTGGCAGCCTGTACGATTCGTACGCTGACGTGGCATGATGAATTGGCAGGGGACAACATGGTCCAATGAGAGGCTGCGACGTGGCCCAATCAGAGGCTGCCACGTGGTAGGTGGGAAATGCTCAATGACAGTCCGTGAGAAAAAATTGAAAAAAATATATAGTTTGGCGGGTTCACCAAATCTGGTGGACCATGCCAAACTTGGCCACAAGTTAAACGGTTGGGATATGGATAACGCCACCGATAAATTAGCGGAACAACATTATGTTATATATATATATATATAAATTGCAATGACATAAACCCAAAAGGGGGAGGCCCAGGGGTTTGACCTCGGGACCTCCTCCCCCATATGCGCCTTAATAAATCTGTCCAAATGAACATGCCATGGGTCTTATATTGTAACCAACGCCGCAAAGAATTATTAAATGGTGAGTCCTCCCAACTAGTGGGGGGAGGCACGATTACGATACTACCTCTTGGGCACATAAATCTATGCAGTGCAGTCATTAATGCAGGTTGCAGAGTGGCACAAAAATCGAGAGGAATTTCTTCTCGGGCCTAGGAGTGCCAGAGTCAGATTAAGGCGTGGAGACAATCATTTTTGGGTAATTTGACGCCACGAATTCAGTGGTGCTGTCTGTTTTATGATCTTAGCATTATTTCTACAGCTTGATTTCATAATGAGGTATACTTATGTATTTTGCCAAATTCTTTTGTTGAGTTAATGAAAGAGACTACCCATTTGAGAGCAGGACCCGGAGACGTAGTCCACCAGGGACGAACTCCGTTATCAAGTTTTTGTGTTCATATTTGATGCTTATGTCTCTTCATTTTTTAACTTTTCCTTCTTTAATGGTGCACTTTAATTTATGCTCATTTAATGCAATTCTTTATAAGTCACTCGATGAAAATATCCCGGATCATGTTGGTATCAGAGCAGTCGTCTTTGACTTGAATTGTTGAGTATGAATGCTTACTAGGGCCAAGCATAAATAGGGTGAAGGAACTCTTGATACTTTCAATCCCGAAGTTGGCCGTGCATCCCAAGCAAAGAAAATGGCAGAAAAGGACAAGCATGATGAACAGGAGAAAAACTTTCATATGGTCTTTTATCGCATGTCAGAAATGATCGAACGAATGTATGGAGATTACGAGAAGAGGATGAAGAAGAAAGGGAAGAAAAATGAAGCACATGAAGATGATGATGCTTTGGTAAACCAAGGGGCTGGAGGAGATCCTCCTGAGCCTCTGTCTTCACCTTCAAGTTCTATTTCTTCTTCCTCTGAGCATTCTCATCATTCTCGTCATTCTAGCCACAAAGCCTCTTTTAAGAAACC
>ML822067.1:60912-74345 GCA_009831015.1 Picea engelmannii | reverse complement strand
TAGAACCGAGTTCGCATTTTCACGACTCAGGACTTGTGAATTCAAGAAATAAGGTGTCCGACTGGCGAGACCACGAAATAAAACAAAAAGAGAAAATGTTCTTGCAAATGGTTTTGTTTTAAAAAGAGGGAAAATCATTTCTGCTTAGGGGACAATATTTACAGATTTTTAAGATTCCGGAAGGGGAAGAAAAGCAACTTTAGATCTCAAATATCAAAATTAAAAATTGCGCAGGGTGAAAAACAAGGGCGGCTCCAACAGATCCCATTGAGGAAAGATGTTTTCACATCCATATGATGTATCTCCCACCTCATAAGTGAAGCAATAGAAATAAAATATTGAATAGAAGCATACCTAGTGACTGGAGCAAATGTCTCCTTGTAGTTCACTCCCTCTTTCTAGAAGAACCCTCTCACTACAAACCTCGCCTTGAAATTCTTGATGCTAGCATCAACAACATGCTTGATCTTGTAGAGCCACTTGTAACTCACAAATGACTTCTCCTTTGGTCTAAAAACTTTGTACCAAACATCATTTCTCATAATAGATCCGTACTCCTATACCATGGCATCCCACCATACTTGTTGATATGCTTCTTCCTCAAAACTGGAAGGCTCAACATCAATGATGCTACTCATAAGAACCATATAGTTCATAAAACTCCTTAGAGGCCTATTCTCTCTGACCAAACTCCTAGGAGACTCACCAACATCCCTGTTATAACCCTAATTTGTACCAGACATGCTTACCTGGCATCAGGCCATCTCAGATTCCTTTTTTCCAAAGCACTGCTGAACAACTCTTCTTAAAAACCTCTTTTATAAAGGCCCACGTGCCCTACTCCATTACTGCACATGTGTACACGCTAGCTGACCCAAAACATCCCACATGTACCTACAAAATCACGAAAAAAAGAAAGTTGCCGATGGAACACATAACTTTGGGTGAGTTAAATACAACCTTAGGGAGATGTTCTCACTTCATAGAGCTGTGTCCTCCTCCGTTTGGTTATTATTCCAAACATATGGAGAGTTTGCGTTGCCCCGTGCCTCGTAAACTTATGTTAATTCCATGCTACCCGAGTCTCATCATTTGTCGTGCTATTGTCTAAGGGAATTTTTTACCAAGCCTGAGTCAACCCCTCTGTAGTTTGTCTCTTGCCCTCATGCCTGGCCATCCTGAACATCCAATCAAGTCTTTGTTCGAAATCAATGAAGCCTTCAGTCTGATCATCAAGATTCTCTAGTCCATGATCAATGAGCCGTCGAAGACCTTTGGGTAGTGAATTCATACACTCATATTACACTCTTACCTGAGTTTTGAATATTTTGAAGTTGTTGCTCGAGCTCTGAAGACCTCATGTCCAACCGACCTTATTATCTTCTAAGAAGATGGATACTCTACATGTATATCTTTTTGATTTCGAGATGTAGCTCTGCTGTGTATTGTTCATGGCTACACTTTATATAGTTATATGACATGGATCTACAATGTATTTGATTGGTAGCCATGATTTTATTTTATCTCGAGCATGGGTATGCCCGCCTCGGTGAGACAATTATTATTTTTACAGACGACGCCTCCCAATTTCTGGTCCCTGGGCTCACTTGTTCGACACATCAGTAAATATTGTTAATGTATTTCGGCCATTAGATGCTCTTCTGACCTCACACATTAGGGGGCATCTATTATAACCCTAATTTTCACCAGACATGCTTACCTGGCATCAGGTCATCTCAGATTCCTTCTTTTCCAAAGCACTACTGAACAACTCTTCTTCAAAACCTCTTTTATAAAGGCCCACACGCCCTACTCCATTACTGTAAGTGTGTACATGCTATCTAACCCAAAACAACCCGCGTGTACCTACAAAATCACGAAAAAAGGAAAGTTGCTGACGCAACGCACATCTTTGGGTGAATTAACTAAACCTTCCAGCCATGCACGACTGAGGGTTCGACCAAATACCTAGCTTCTTCTAGCCTATAAAATAAGGGTTAGGGGTCCCATTTGGAAGAGAAGAATCATAGTAAAGAAACTATACCCGATTGTGTATTCCCTTTGTCCCAACCCTTTACCCATCCTTGTGCAAAGAGAAAGATAGAGCAAAGAAGTTGGAGGACAGTTGAAGAGGAGCCCAGGACCAGGTTCATGGAGCAGTGGCCGACTTCATCATTGTAAGTTGATTTGTTGAAGTTAATAATAAAGAAGTACTTTTCCCGTCCCGCCATATGAGGTTTTCATGGTTTATTGCATACTTGTTTATTGAATCTCTAACCCATTAATCTATATATCAAATGCATGTGGAGTTTGTTATTTGTCTTGTGTGAATGCAGGTCAGCCTTGGGAGGAGAACTACAACCAAAGAACGATCGAGCGTGAGGAAGGAACGACATCAAATGCCCAGAATAAGGTATGCTCACTTGATCTTATTAACTATGTATTTGCTTAAGAATAATGCGAATTAGGTCTGGGACGATGGTAGAAAGTAGAAATCTTTAGGTCTTTTCTGCATGCAAAATTAAACCCTAAGTGCTAGTCCATAGAGAGATTTCCCACTCACAACAATCCCTCAATGTATGTAATAGCCACCTGGGACTCCTGACAGGATTGGAAAGGGTTAAATCCTCCCCACTTGGAGTTTGAACTATTGAATTCTGCTCATCTTTCAGAGCCTACTGCTCCTTGTCCTCTGTCACTTCTGATGACTCTTGAGATCTCCTAGATGCCAAGATCTCCTCAAACTTAACATCTCTTCTCACAAATTTCTTCCTCTGTGCTAGAAATAATATCCTCTAATCTTTTTAGGTATCACTGTACCCCATAAATACACCCTTCTATCCTGAAGGCTCCAACTTCATCCTCTTCTCCACAAGAAAATGGATGTAGACTAGAAAACCAAAGATACTTAAATTTCCTATATCTGGATTCACTCCTGAGAAATCCTCCTTTGGAGTCTTGTCCCCTAATATCTTGTGAGGATTCTTGTTCTGCACATATACTATCATGTTAGACACCTCTACCCAAATAAACACATGAAACTCCCAGTCATGTATCATAGCACTGGAAAAATGAATGATGGATCGATTGTTTCTTTCCACAACCCCATTTTGCTGAGGGTTGTATGATATTATTGACTCCCTCTTGATCCCTGCCTCCTTGCGGAAATCCTTAAATTCATTGGAGGTGTACTCTCCCCCACTATTTGACCTCAATACCTTGATATTATTTCTTGTATGGTTCTCCACTTGAGCTCTAAACTTCTGAAACCGACCGAAGACCTCATCCTTGGTCTTCATAAAGAAGATCCAAGTTTTCTTGGAAAATTCATCAATAAACGTCACATAGTATGACGATACCTATACTGATGATACTGACATCGACCCACTCACATATGATTGGATAAGATTCAATATCCCCTAATTGACAATACTTCGTAGTGTAGGTGTCCCAACCCCCTATGCCAAAACTCACATAGGATGTCACTTTCGTGTACCAAAACTTGAAGAAGCTTTCTCTGCAACCTGTATAAAGTGCCCTCTCTAACCCTGACGACCACTTTTGTGTCTGGTCTAGCTTTCTCTAGACGTGAGTACTTTCCCTCTCAGAAAAGTAATGACAAAACCCCTGTCTTTTATAGCTGATATTGAGAGAAATGTTTTCTTCAAAACTGGTACATAATGCACATCCTGGGCATCCAACAAACCTCCAGTCTTGTTTTGTAACATAACTATTCCCTCTCCCTTCATTGCGTACTTGGTATCATCACCAAGCTACACATGAACATCTAAGTCCCTCTCCATTAGACCGCTAAATAGCTCCCATGATTCTATCATATGACAAGATGCACCATTGTCCAAGTGCCATGCACTCCTGATAGAAATGTTGGAAGAAAGGAAATAAATTAGTGATTAATCCTTCTCAAACTTCACTGAAAACTAATCAAGCTACATCTCTGTTGATGCAGATGTCTGGATATTTCCCTTACCCTTCCTCTTCTCTAGACACTGATATGTACAATGTCCATTATTATGACACAAGAAACACCTTATTTTACTAAAGTCCTTCTTCCTTGGCTACGATGATCCTCCATCACTGTTACCCTTCTTGCTAGAAATATTTCCTTTTCCCTTCCTTGTCTTACTGACAAGAGCCAAGTTCTCCTCACTACTTCCCTGCTTGCTTCTCTTGGATTCCTCCTAGGTCTCTTCCTGGATGAAGTCATCCCAAAGTCTACCAATCTAGAAGATGTTCTCGAGCACAAACTCCCTTGACAAATGGTTCCCAATACTTGGGAAGACCATTCAATGCCAAATCCATGAGCTCTGCATCCTCAGTGTTCTGTGGCTGCAATGTAACACACTCGACCCCTAAGTACCATTTTTAGGGATAGGCATCAAAATTTCGCTCCTACTCAAAGATCTCAGATCCTCTTTCCGATATCTCCATACTCTTCTGCTCATCATGAACTATCTAACAACTTCTACCCTGCTCGAATACAATTTATGTATTGGGAGTTACACCCTTCCAAATTTCTTCAGGTGTTACTGGTCAAGGGCCACATGGTGCCCATGTGGGTCCATCTCATTCGTACCATCCCAAGTTTCTGAAGTCTCAACGTTCCCCAGTGCTCATGCATCTACAATGGGAATCCCTCCACCATTAAATCCAACAATAGAACTTCATCCCTGTTTAACACATAGGATAAAGGGAATTCGATGTTCGGGGCTTTGGCGTTGAATGCCCCTTTTCCTTTCTACGTGCATATACTTCAGAGTCCCGAGACTTTGAAATAATGCCACGTGTCTCTAGACTTCAGCCCTTTCAACTCATCTAAGATTCTACATCGAAGCCTCCAGAGTTCCGAATATATAGAATCCCAAAGGGTCCACCTTACATGTGATGGTGAACTAAATGTAGAGGCAAGGACATGTGCATCCCGTCATTCGACCAAATTAACCCCAACATCCCAACGTCCCAACTTTCCCGAAGTGTTGAAATCCCAGTGTCCCGGGTACTCCACCCGCTATTAGGCCACACAAGCATGTGCCAGGGGGGGAATGACACACGGCAAGGCAGAGATGACACACGACCCAATAAATGGGTGACACATGTCATGTTATAATGGGAACATAGGGTCTTTGAAAATCACAAATCAAGGTGACATGCGACACGTTGAATGTGGGTCCACATCACCCTGGGTGACGTTAGTGTGCCACGTCACTCTAGAATAGAAGCCTTCCAACGCCCATTATATCCCATGGTCAAGATAAGTCCACGTAGATCCATAGATCTATAGCCTCTGTTACTTCACAAATTTAGTGTTCGGGGCATCCGCTATGTGATATCATTTTTACTCCCAAAGTGGTCAGTGCTGGGTTGAATAGGGTCTAGATCCAATGGTCAGAAGGGATCCGTATGATCCTCAGATCAATGATCCTCGTCACTTCATGAATTTGATGTTCGGGGGTCCTACTTGTTTAACACTCCCTTTATCCCAGAGTGGTCAACTTTGGATTGAATGTGACTTAGATCCAATGACTAGGAAAGGTCCCGAAGTGTCCTCAGATATACGGCTCTTGTCACTTCGCGAGTTCAAAGTTTGGGGGTTCTGCCCACTTAAAAATCCTTTTCTCCTGGTGTAGTAGGAATTCAACGAATTTCTATACACAAATCCTTTCATTGGTTGATCAGACGGTTGGGAGGGGTTCTCAATGGACTCCCCAGAGCCACGAATCACATTAATTCACAACTCTGACGTTTGGGGGTTTTGGTGTTGTGACACCTCTGTTCTTACGAAGTGGTCAACTCTACACTAACCAAAATGTAGATCCAATGGTCAGGGGAGATCCATAGTATCCTCAGATCTACGACTTGCATTACTTTGGGACCGGTAAGTGGTTCAGGGTTTAACGGTGGTATAGATCCCACGGTCACGGTTAAGGAAACCACTATATATCAGTCAACCTCGATGGTGACCGAACCAACAGGTTACCTTCGGTTGGTTTCAGAGGTTGTAAAGTCATAACATCTTAGAGCTCTGAACTCCTAGAGTTCCGAAGCCAAACTAGCTTAGCTCCTTTCATGTCTAGAAAAGGGTTCCCAGGTCTTGGTCATATGTATCCTCTGACAAGTCTCGGGGCTGCATGCAGAATTCTTAGCCATGATTTTTTTAAGGTCGTGGGCATGAGCCAGTGGTCTCTTGGACCACTGGCTTGAAGGGGGTGTCTCCCTTTCATGGAGATTACGTTCTAAAACATAGAAAGGTATTTATTGACCAGTACAAGAACCGTAAACTGATTCTTGGATTCACTTACAAAACCACCTCTAACAATTCTCCTGCTACTAAGTAGAGGAAAACAAAATCCATGCAAATACATGGGCTCACATAAAACAATAAGAATTTCTAATGATTAATCAAACAATGTAAATTTTAATCATAAACACATACATTCAATCGTCACTTCCATTCTAGTACACAAAGTATAAAAGTACTTATCAGGAAACTAGAATCGTGAAGCAACTACTGAGAGGGGTGACCTTTCCCACCCAACTGTAGGCACAACCACTCTTGAACGGATTACCGCTGGCCACCCCCTAGCTAGACCATGATTCTCTGAGAGAGACTCTTCCTTATTGTTCAATGACATTCGGGAATGTAGGTTACTCTCCTCCTCCCACAAGAACTTGGAAAAACAATTTTCTCTCTACCAAGCAAAAGGGCCTGCAACGAGTGCTTCCATAGTCACTCATATTCTCTGTAACCCCATTTATCATCTTGGACAGAAAACAATGCCAGCAGGTTCTTGCAGCTAGAACTAACTTATTTTTCAGTTCTCTTCAAAACCAGAGAGCTTGACACCCTCTTCTTTTTTTGGAAGAATTGTGTGTCGACTCCTCTTCTTCGTAATCCCATCTGCCCACAAATTTCTTTATTTTCTTGCCTTCCTCAACAATATTGTGTGCTTTCGAATCCCTAGTTCATGGTAAGGTCAGGAATTATTTTATATGTGTACTCTGACAATCTCCTCATTAACTCTTAAGGAGGACTTCCCAACTACTAGCTTGACTGGTAACTTATTTCTGGGTCAGAGGACTGTTTTGGGTCTAAGTAATTTAAATCCAGTAAGGTACTAGTCTGGTGGGGGTTCATCTCAACCATTTCTAGTTCCCCTCACCATATATCTCATTGCATCATGATCTGCCTTGGAAACCCCCTCCTCAGTAGTTATGCAACACTATCCATTCTATTTAATAACAAAAAATACATACATTACCTTTTATAACAAAAAGGTTCATCAATTCCAACATCCACACATATTTAGTCTGCCCATAGTCTTTTGGAAAGTTATAGTTATATTTAAAAGCTGGGGGAAACAAGGGTATTACAATACCCTCCCCATTAAAGTAACATAATCCTCAATTTTATACCTACCGATGTGTTCTGTATGTACAGAAGTAAACAAAAATGGGCATGCTTGTTTCATGGCATCTTCCATTTCCCATGTAGCTTCATCTGGACCAAAGTGTTTCCACTGCACCTTGACCTGTGCAATGGTTTTGTTCCTGATTGGGATTTCCTTCCTTTCTATTATGAATTATGTCTCTGGCAATAATTCTCCCTTTGGTTCCACCTGAATCACAGACCAATCGATTATATGATTAGAATCATGTACATATTTCTTTAGTAACGAAACATGGAAAACGTTATGTGCCTTCACTGTGGGAGGAAGTGCTAGTATATATGCTATAGGTCCCACTCTATCCAAAATTTAAAAGGGTCCACAATATCGGGGTGCCATCTTGGCACAAGCTCCCATTCTCAAGGAAAATTTCTTGGGCTGAACTCATAGATACACATGATCCCCTGCTTTGAAATCTCTAGGAGTCCTTTTTCTGTCTGCATAGATTTTCTGTCTATCCTGATCTATTTTCAGATTTTGTTTTATCTGAACTACTTGTTGTTCCATTTCCTTTAGCATATTTGGCTCGATCGTAACTTTTTCTACTGGGTTATTTTAGCTGATTGGAATATTGCATTGTCTACCATAGAGGGCCTCAAAAGGGCTCATCTTTAATGACTCTTGATAGCCATTGTTATAAGCAAACTCTACCAGTGGTAGGTAGTCTTCCCAGTTATTAGGATGATGCATTACATGCATACTTAACATGTCCTCTAACACTTGGTTTACCCTCTCTGTCTTCCCATCAGTTTGAGGGAGATAGGCTATACTAAATAGCAATTTAGTTTCAAAACTATCAAACAAATATTTCCAAAAGTTTGAAGTAAATTTAGTATCTCGGTCAGATATGATTTCCTTAGGCATGCCATGCAGTCTGAATATTTCTTTCATGAAAATACTGTAAATATCTATTTCCTTGCAAGTCGATTTGACGAGAATAAAGTGAGCATCCTTGCTCAGTTGTCGACAACTACCATAATGGCATCATTCTGCTTGGTTTATTTTGGTAGCCCTGTGATAAAATCCATGGATATAGTTTCCCATTTCCATTATAGAATTGGTAGGGGCTGCAACAACACTGATGGATGCCAGTGATCTACCTTAACATGCTGACATTCTAGACATTTAGCTAAGTAATCATCTATGTCCTTTTTCAATACGGGACAATAAAATAGTTTCCTAGTGGTTGTGATCATTTTCCGATAACCAAGATGTATGGTATATGGTTTTTTGTGTAGTTCATCCATTATAAACCTCTTCAAGTCATCACAATTTGGAATATACAACCTACCTATGTAGGTTATACGACCATCATTCAACAATTTATAATAATCATACTTCAGCCCCGTGGGCTCTTTCTCTAAGTATGATTTCACAACTTCAAAAAATGCATCTATTTCTTATGCACTTTTGACTCTCTCCTTGACATATGATTCACATGCTCTTACAAATTCCAAGTGAACCACTTTCACACTTCTACTAAGGGCATCAACCACCCTATTTTCTTTTCCTTTTATATGTTTGATTTCGAAATCAAACTCACTAAGGAGATCCTTCCATCTAACTTGTCTAGCATTGAGTTTTGGTTGATCAAAACAATAACTCAACCCATTATGGTTTGTCATAAGCACAAATATTCTACCTCGGAGGTAATGCCTCCACATTTTTAAAGCATGTACTATGGCAGCCAATTCCAAATCGTGGGTCACATAATTGATTTCATGCTCATTCAATTTTCTGGATTCGTAGCAAATCACATGTCCTTCTTGCATAAGGAATCCTTCGAGCGCTTCCTTGCATACATCTATACACACAAGGAAGTCCTTGTTTGAGTCTGCAATCTTCAATACATGTTCATTGGTTAGAAGGTATTTCAACTCTTGGAATCTCTCTTCACATTCTGATGTCCAAATGAATTTAGCTCCCTTTTTATGAAGGGAGGTGATTAGGAAACCAATCTTGGAGAATCCCTTTATGAACCTTCTATAGTATTCTTCTAGGCCCATAAAGGATCTGATATCAGATACATCATTTGGGGTAGGCCAATCCGTAATGGATTTGATCTTGTCAGGGTGAACTACCACTCCTTGTTCAGAAATAACATGGCCTAAGTAATGGACTTGTTTTTGAAAAAAGTCACACTTACTAAACTTAGCATAGAGATGACGTTCTCTTAGCACTTGAAGCACTATCTTGAGATGTTCTTCACGATATTCCATATTCTTAGAATATATTAGGATATCATCAATGAAAACCAATAGAAATATTTCCAAGAACTTACTGAGTACATTATTTATTAAGCACATAAAAGTGGCTTGTGCATTGGTAAGCCCAAATGGCACCACCACAAATTCATAATGACCATATCTTGTTCTAAAGGATATTTTGTGGATGTATTCATCCTTAATTCAGACTTGATGGTATCCAGACCTCAATTCAATATTGGAGAATATTGTAGCACCCCTTAATTGGTCAAACAAGTCATCGATCCTTGACAATGGATACTTATTCTTAATGGCCATCATATTGAGTTGTCTATAGTCTATGCACAACCTAAGGGTGCCATCCTTATTTTTCACAAAAAGGCTGGTGCTCCCCATGGGGAAACACTAGGCTGAATGTATCCTTTGACTAATATATCCTTTAGATGTAGTTTGAGCTTAACTAGCTCTAGTGTACTCATTCTATAGGGTGTTCTAGACACTGGCACTACTCTTGGTACAAGTTCTATTGAAAATTCAATATATCTTCTTGGAGGTGTAACACACCCAACCCCTTAAACCCATTTTAGGGATGTGGCATAAAAATTTCACTTTCCTCCATCATCTTGAATCCTCTTCCTTATCTCTCCATCACCTTCTTCTCATCAAGATCTTTCCAACTACTATCTCCATGCCCAAATACGAGCTATGGATTGGAAGTTATGCCCTTTCGAAGTTCTTCGAGCTCCATTGGTCAAAGGCCACATGGCGCCCAGGTGGGTCCGTCTCATTCACACTATCCCAAGGTTCCATGAATTTTCATATCTCCCTAGTGCTCCTACCTCTATGGTGGAAACCCATCCACCATTAATTCCACTGACATATATTTGTCCTCATTTAACGCATTGATCTTCATGAATTCAGAGTTCGGAACTGAATGCCCCTTTTTATTTCTACGCACATATTTTCCAGAGCCCCAAAGTTCCAAAATCTCGAGGTCTTGCCATGTAGCTCCTACCTTCGGCCCTTTTGGGAGCATATGTTCTCACATCCTGAGTCTTTCGGAGTTTCGAACTCCCAAAATCCTGAGGTACCATTAGCCATCAGGTCAAACAACCACGCATTAGGGAATGACATGTGGTAGAGAACATATATGACACATGGACCTATATATGGGTGACACGTGTGTTATTGGATAAATCGGTGAATGCAAACATAAACTAATCTCCCTAGATCCACCTAGATCTTGAACAAAACAAGAAAGGGCATGACGCTTTCCCTAGGTTGCTACCATTGCATTTATCACCAAAGAAGGAGTATATGACATACCTTTATATATCTCTTCCCTTTTTCTCTGTTGTCCCTACTTCGGTCTGGTTCTCTTTGTGAGATCAGATTTGCAATGACACAAACCAACTAAAGTGAAAGAAACAATTATAGATTCAATGGAAACCTAAACATGTGATCAAGGAGTCATGTAATAAAACACTAATGATTTTATGGGAAAGAAACACGCTGCTGTATCATATTAAGTAAAAGTGGAAGATACAATGAGAGTGCCTTGATGTCACAAGTTCCCTTTCAGTGGTCCTTGGTTCCAACACACACATACACTTGCTCAAAATTTACATGAAGATAATCCACAAAGCTCGATGGACAAATGGAGGCCTCAAGCATCAATTGTATTGGGATTCTTCACACAGTCTTCAGTCTATTCTTTGCTCAATCTTGCTTGACCTTTCTTGACCTTGCTTAACCTTTTCCATGAGAAATCCATTATTATATAGGAGAATATGAAGTGGTTACTAGGATGAGGATGATCCCACCAAATAAGAAAATCCAGTAAGATCACAACCATACAGACGCCACCTCACATTCTAGAAGAATCTCATTCTAGAAAATTCTTCCTTTTATTAGCTTCAAGTTCCACTGCACCCTACCTATATAGAAACATGCGGAAATCTCACAGGCCAGGCATAGAGAATCTTGCGTAAATCCTTGATTTCCACACTATGTACCACTGTTAGCCTACGGTGTCATTCTAAAAATGTGCCTTGTAGGGGAATAACTCAACCATTTTCCTCATGTGAAAGATTGTTTTGGAAGCATAAACACATGATTATGGGGTCATCATCAGAGTGACCAAAATAATGTGTAATGGAATTCCCCCCAAAGTATGAGGCTGGAACATGTGACAACATAAATACTTTGTAAAATGCGTGTGTGTGTCGAAAACAAGGAGCACACCAATCAGGAACCTGCAAACAATCAAGCATCTGCATAGAATTATACCATTTCTAACATAGGCATTCCCATGCTTAGATCACAAGTGATTGAAATCATAAATTCAAGGCATAGCCACCAATTATACACTGCGGATCCATGTCATCGAAATTATACATAGCCACCAAAAATACACCGTGGATCTATGTATTAGAAAGTGTAAATTCAGACACAACCATGAGACATACAAAGTGGATCTGTGTGTCAATTAAAATCATAAATACTCCATCACAAACTGGGCCAAAAAGATGAGATCCAGGGCCTTCAATCCTATCGTCCGTAAGTACGAATATAACCATGCGATTATAGGTGTTGAAATCGAACATGGTAGAAACCACTTGATTACCGGTCATTGATGAAAACCATTAACAACTGCGAGGGAAATCACCATGGATGTCAATGAATCCTAAGGTACCTTATTACAATCCAACGAATGTGAATAAATGAGCTAAAGTCGAACACTCGATGAAATCTCTCGATCTGGAACCGGTGATGTGAATCTATTGTCGAGAGCGAAGAAACCTGCCATTGAGGCATGCAGGCTCTAAGGTAATAAATGATTTCTAAGTCTTGGTCCCAGATGATGAGTTGAAGTCGACAGGAAAAAGACTCATCATAGGAGGGCCTTGATGTATCCCCCATCAGTGACACAAAATAAGTAACAAATTAAGGATAGATCAAAGTATGAAAATGATTCGAAACTGACACAGGGAAGGCCGACATGGTAAGAAATGACAATGAAGATGGCTGGCTCGAAGGAGGGCTTGTTTGGACTTCTCTTGAACATATGAATGACACGACATTGGTCTTGGAAGCATTGAATCAAATATGACCCAAGATATGAATTTGATGAAGGCTAGACGAGAGACAAATCGATTCCCCCACCTAGATTCAAATGATGAAGGGGGTGTCATGTTCAAGAGAGACTAGTACTACCACTAACACAGGTACATAAAAACATTTCTTTCCCAAATTTCTCCCCACCATTTCTGGCAAGTACCTCTTTATTTTTATGCAATATTGAGGAGGATAACATATGCTTGTAATGTAAGCTCATCCTTCGGACGAGTCCCTCAGAGTATTTTTAATGAACCCTAAGAAGGAGTGGTTCAATCCCATGTGGGTCTTTCGATGTTTGTTTAATGAGTCCAAAGATAGAAAACTCGGGTTTTTTTCATGTTTATAGAGTCTAAAAAACACTTTAAATAGAAATCTCTCAGTTCCTTTTTTGTAAAATAGTTTGACAAGACCGAAAAAGTGATAAAATATCACCCATCGAATGTTTTATTCAAATACTTTTACGAGTGTGAACAGAACACAGCCCCTCGACAATCTTTTCATTTTTATGGAGTGTAAAAAGAGATTAAATGACACTCCATGTGTGTCATTTTGCATGTTACCAAGACAAGTACGAAAGGATGACAAAAGTATACTCGGTTGCGTTCTCATAAATTTTCTAGCACGAGAACGAACGAAGAGTGAACTC
>ML822067.1:41553-60637 GCA_009831015.1 Picea engelmannii | reverse complement strand
GGGTAAAAAATGAAATAAATAAGAGTAAGAGTTCTTTTTTACCATTTCATTTGTATTTGGTCAAGAATTTGTCTAAAACCCCCTTTTTCACCCCTTACTTCGACGAGCGATTGCGAGGAGCACAGGCGATCATTCGACGGATGGTTTCCATGAAAACAGTAAGTGCTTCATCTTCTTCCTTTTCAATGGTTTAAAAGTGTTTTTGGTGGTCAAAAGATTATTTTTTGGGCGATTTTTGGGCCGGTAGGCATGCGTTGGGGCCGCCGCAGGTGGCCAATATCAGACCCTACGGAAATCAAGGATTTATGCAGGTTCCCAATGTATAGCCTGCGGAAATCCCACAATGTAACTGAAGATCAGTTGCGGCGACCGAAAACCAAAAAATAAAAGCAAGCGTTGGACCAAAAATAATTCCAAAACGACTGGATAAAGGTGCTAATTGTCCTTTTTTACTTCCATGCAGGTGTTTGATTGAAAAAATGTTGGAATGGAGAGAACGTGAGCATGAATATGAAAAATTTATGGCTTTGAATGATCCAATAACCATTGATTCCCTTCAACAATGTGGCCTATTAAAGTTTTTCAAAGTCCAGGGCATGAGAGCCCAATGGAGACTATTAGAGTAGTTGTTCCATATGTGGGACACAAAACAACAAGTATTTCACGTGGGTGTCCATGTCCTTTCCTTATACATTGAGGATATTTACTTTCTGACGGGGCTATCCCATTGTGGGGCACAGGTGTCTCTGACATGGGGCCGAGGTGGTGTCTTGCCGAGGAGTGAGTATATCCGTCGACACTGTGAACCAGATGCTGAAAGGCACAAAGGTAAAGTGGCTATCCGAGGTGTGAGGGATGTGAATCTCATAACCATCCTCTTTACCATTGCACAGATGGTAGGAAGCACATCGCCACACATGGAACTCCAGAGTTATTTTCAATATGCCATTGAATGTCTGGAACCTCAAGTATTCAATTGGTGTGATGGTGTGCCCCACAGTATGAAGACACAACTCACTAAGAGAAAGAGAGGATATCTAAAGAAGTTTGGGTATGGGTCCATTTTGGTATCTTTCTTCTTATAAAGAGTTCCTCATTTGCGGCTACAGGTAGAGTGGGGAATACCAGCCCCACGAGACCCAAGAATGAAATGGTGGTGTGACCTTATGGCATGACACGTAGCGAGCCTTATAATCAAGTACAATGATGCATTTTTTGATTGGTTAAGGCCCCAAATCTTGATGATTGATGATTGATGATTATGCGTATGCTGACCTGGACTTTCGGGGTGATCCTGACTTGGTTCTCCCTGAAGTATTTCATTGGGGAGATCTAGGTAAGAAAGATATTTTTTTCTTTATAATGTTTTTGTGGTTTTGATCTAAAGACTAAACAAAGACTTTTGACTATGCAGATGTAGGGCCGCATCGACCTTCAGGCACATCTCTGATTCAGAGGTGAGGAGAGGCACGTGTGGTAGCAGGGTGGGATGCCGACGACTACGAGGCGATGGAGCAAAACTTAGAAGGCTTGACGACAGACATCCCCGACATGCCGATCGAGGAGGTCTCAAGGCGTTATCAATGCCATACTGTAGGCATGTTCGACTCACTTAGTTGGTTACTTTGTCGGATAGCACGGACAATAGTGTGCTATCGTGAGCAACATCCATGATACTATTTCGAGCGACATCTGTGATGCTATTTTGTAGGATCCATGGGCTCTATATTTTGATATTCCGGTCCTTGGATGGAAAACACTTTTTGTAAAACATTTTCATTATATATACACGAGGCTTCTACCGACTTACTCTTCTTTTATATACGATGTGTAATGTGTGATTGGAAATATAAATGTCTTAAATTTCTGTCCTACACATAATTATCTAGAGAATCAGTTAATGTATTTAGACATCTAGGAATGTATTGATATTCAATATAATCAAAATAACATTCCAAGAGACGAATTTGTAGATATACCCGTAACAAAGTAGGATTTCAGATAGTGTACAAATTACTTAACTAGAGTACTACTAGCTGTGAATCAAGTCATACAACGAAGTGATGAATCCCAAGTGAGATAGAAATGGTCAATAATTCAATGACTGCACTATGTTTTGTGATATTATTGGTTGCATGACTGAGACAAACACCTTGTAAAATGATAAGTTCGTTGGTGGGTGCATAGATTTCCCAAGAAACAGAAGCTAGGTTATGAGTACTACGGCTAGCACCATCGGTGAAGCCAATATAGGGTAGAGAAGACGTCGACATCTGGAAACCAAGCACAACGCAAGGTAAGAAATTGGGGGTCGAAACCAAATAATGAAAAACACACAAAAGTAACACACAAGAGTACTGTACAGTAAAAGTACAAGAACTCATGCAGAGACAGTCTAAGCATAGTACTTCTTCAAGTAAAGACCATTTCTAAGTTCACTCAAAGGAATTCCATCATAATATACTAACTCGTAAGCTCCCTTCTCTAACACTCGTTTGACGATATATGGACCACACCATATAGCTTCGAATTTTTTGGCTCCTAGCAGATAACGATATTGTTCATATAGGAGAACTATATCTCCCACAGAGAAAACACGTGGCTTGACATGTTTGTCATATTGGGATTTTACGCATTTCTTCTGGGTTTCAATAACTAGGGTGGCATCACGCCGTGTCTCATCTAATTGCATAAGATACAATAGACGTTACTCTTCGACAGAGGTGTTTGGGAGAAGTTCGACGAACAACTTCAAGGATGGTATTTCACATTCAATCGGGAGAACAACTTCAATGACATAGACTAGTTGAAAGGGGGTAAATCCTGTAGTAGACTTTAGAGACATCTGATAGGCCTATAATGCCCAAAACAACATCGTGTGCCAGGTGGTCTTATGGATTCCTATTATCTGATGAAGCATAGTGATAATGATTTTATTTATTACTTCAACATGGATGTTGGCCTGTGGATAGTAGGGGGTTGAGTTTTCATGCCGAAGATCCAACTTGTTGGTAACTTCAGACATCATAAAGTTTTGAAAATGGCTACCATGATTAGTAATGATAGCTTGTGGGATTCTGAATCAAGTAATAATATGATTAAATATGAAAAGGGATGCAATTTTCTTGGTATTGTTGAAAGTAGGCATTGCCTCGGACCATTTGGTGAAATAATCCACGACTACAATAATGTATCCATGCCCCCCGACCGAGTGAGGGTTAAAGGTCATGAAATCAATGCCCCATTTCGTGAAAGGTCCAATATAAACTACAGGGTGTAAGGGAGCGGGGTGTGATCTTATTTTATTATTGTATGTTTGGAAAGCATGGCATTTTTGGATGAAAATAATACAGTATTTGAATAAAGAAGGCCAAAAATACCCTGCTCGTAAGATATTTTTGGGTAGTAGCATACCCAGACATGTGACCACCACATGATCCATAGTGGAAGTCATTCAAAGCTTTCTTGGCTTCATTATAGGTGAAACATCGTTGAAAAACAGAGTCAACCCCATGGCGATAAAGAGTGTCACCAAGGATAATGTACTGATGGGCTTGGTAACGTATGCGATGATGATCAGTGCTAGACAAATCAGTCCGGAATGTCTGAGTTTGGAGAAAGATAATGATATCCCCATACTAAAGGTCATCAGAACTGATCATAAAAAGGGATTCGTCGGGTAAATAATCCTCTTCTACATTCTTTGTCTCAGTGTAGGGAAGGTCACATATCATTTCAACAAACACCAAGGATTTATTAGACTTAGCGCGTTCGAATTCTAAGTCAAACTCCTCGAGAATTACTATCCATTTGGAGTAGTTTCCCCCTTGAAATTGGTGTGAAAGAATGTGTTGCATGGGGTTGCAATCGGATATTACAGTGGTCTTGCGTAGTAAGATATAGTGATGGAAACGTTGGACAGCTTGAACAGCTTCCAAGGCCAGTTTTTCAACATGTAAGTATTTGACTTCGGTAGTCGTGAGACTCCGACTCAAATAATAAATGACATGTTCATCATGTGAATCATCTTCTTGGAATAGAACCATGGATATGGTAGAGTCCGAAGCAATGAGATAAAGGAAGTAATCTTGACTATAATCGGGTGGGAAAAGTAATGGGGTATGGGTTAAAGTCAGTTTCAAAGCTTCAAAATCTTTGTTGGTGATGGAATCCCATATGAACTCAGAACCTTTCTTTAGCAGCCGAGTAAATCCGAGTGTTAATTGAGCATTGTTTGGGATGAAACGACGTAAAAGGTTTGCCTTCCCTTGAAAACTTTGAAGCTGGAGAAGTGAAGAAGGAGGAGGGAGATTGAGGATCTCCTCGACCTTCAAATGATCGACCCTGATCCCTGGTGTGATACGATAAAACCTAGAAGTTGGCTGAACTCCACACATAAAACACATTTGTGTGGGTTTAAGCGTATACGATAGAACCGACAACAAAGGAAAATGGTTCAGAGGTGTGCCTGATGGTCACTATGATGCATGGAATGCACCGGTAGGTCATCTAGATATGGTTGTACGATGTGCTTAATATCATGAAAAGCATAAGACATAGCACATTGAAAATTTGCATCGATGTTCTTTAAACCAAAGGGTAGTTTCCAGTAGGAAAAGGTTCCCCAAGGACAAATAAAAGCGGTTTTGTGTTGATCCACGGGTAAGATGTTGATTTGATTATAGTCGGAGAAACCATCCATTAAAGATAATATTTCACTCCCAGGGTAATTGTCGACGATCTGGTCAATGAAGGGGGTGGGAAAGTTGTCCTTAGGACAAGCTTGATTTATATCCCTATAATCGACGAAGACACGGATCATACCTTTTTTCTTGTTGACCAGAATGAGATTAGATAGCCAATCAGTTAAAGCCATAGGATAAATAAAGCCAACTTTAAGAAGTTTTTTGACTTCAATCTTAATAGAAGTTTCTTTACGGGGGTGGACAGGATGAAGTCTCTGACGGATGGGTCTAGCACCTGGGTACGTCTTAATTTCATGGACAATGATATAAGGGTAAATAACTGACATTTCTTCATATCTCCAAGCGAATATGTCACAAAACTCTTGGAAAAGTGATTTATAGGCGACAACCTCGTTAGTAGAGCACGAAGCTCCGATGTGAACATTTTCAACAACTCCATGTTTAACTGATATGTCAAGGGGGATGGTGGGTGAAATATTACTTAATTTTCCTTCATATAACACATTGTGTGATGTCTTGGGAACAGAGGAAATGACAACAATAGTCGACGGGGTCGAGATCCGTTGGTAACTCTCAATGGTGTGTTGTTCGAGGAAGAGAATGGAATGATGATGTCCATCACTCCAAGGGGTATCTTCCATCAACATAACCGACATAGTCATCTCGTCCATGGGAAAAATGGCGTGGAAGGGGTCAGGAGACAAATCACCAAGAGAGGGGGTGGAAAGGGTTGCCGATTGAATGGCTTGATAGGAAAATTCAACCGAACTTAAAGGCATTTGGTTTCTCTAGTGAGGATAATACTAGGTTTGGGTATGATCCACGGGTCGAAATATGGGTGAGTTTGGCGAACTGAGGTGGAAATCATGTTGATAGAGGCAACCAAAGGAGGTGGAACATTGGGAGGGGGGATCAAGAATGTGCCCGTCAGATTCGAATCTTTAAGTAGGCCCACACCAACGTTCTCATACCCAGGAGGTGTCTTCGCGATAAAAGGGATGTTGCTAGTACGAGTGTCAAAGTTGAAAAAGGCTAGCTGGTCGACAGTGATGATGTTTCCCTGATGTGGAAAATGTAAAATGTGGAAAAGGGTAGACACAATGGCACACATCACATCAATCTAGCTATGGCCAAGTAAGAGGTTATAATCGAGAGGTGCATCAAATACCTCAACTTCAACGTTGACTGATTTTCCTTCCAATGTAATATACAACACATGAAGTACACCGTAGGGTTTAAATCCAGAACCATTGAAGGCTTTAAGCATGTTATGTGATTGAATAAGAGGAGGAGAGATGATGGATTTCCAATAGGCAACAAACATTACACACGTGGAGGCACCCTCATCAATGACAATCCTACAGATGTTCTTGTTGGAGACAACAACTTGTATTTGGAATGCTAGTTGAGGGGGGAGTCTTAGAATGTGATCTTTGAGGTAAAAAATTATCAAATTTGTATCCGTAGGATCAATTCCACTGATAGACTTTAGAAGCACTTTCTGTTGAGCAGGGAAACTTTGAAGGACTTCGAGAGCCGACATCGCATAAGGTGCTTGCGCCAGATCTTCTACAATACTATAGTTTTGAGTTGCATGTGCATGAGGGTTGAAGGCAGAATTTTGAACAACACCCTTTGGGGTAGGGTGAAGAAATGTATCGAGACTCGGTCATTCCAGATGAAGAGGACCGTTGGAAGGTGAAGTTGAAGGAGGTTGTTGAACCAATGAAGGTGGTATATCGTCAACCTTCTCCTTTGGGGAAGAATAATCTTTGGCTCGAGTGGTTTATGTAACACCATTCTTTCTAGAATCACCAGTACACATGAGTACATAAGAAGTAGTGGAGGGAGAGGGTTGGTCATGGATGACCAGTTGGTCCTGCTATTGAGAAGGGAAAGGTTGAGACAAAACAGTATGTCTGGGAGGTTTCAGGGTCCCTTGGAGGAACTTAGTGACCTCGACCCATCTTGGACAATCTTTCATATAGTGATCATCACCACAGATAAGACAATGGTATCAAGGTTTGTGCTTATCCTTATAATCAACAGATTGGGTTTTGATTTTCTCAGACTACAGGTTATTTTCGTCCTCCTTATTCTTACCCTTCCCTTTTTTAGATTTATTCTTTCTAGCAGCGGTAGATTGAACAGAGTTAACCTCAGAAGTTTTGCCGGTGGGAGGAGTAGGAGACAAAGCATTTTGAACATTAGAAGCATTGGACTTGGGGTTGGTGGGAGAGGCTTGCGTATTTTGATGTTGAGCATGGAAAGTGCCAATCACACCATCAACCGCATGAGAAGCAACAGGGGTAGTTGAAGTAACAATAGTAGAAGGGAGAGGTGCATCGGGGAGTAAGTCGTAAAGAGTACATGTCTGTGAATAAATGAGGTCGAGGCACTGAGCGCGACTGATAGCCTATTCTTCGGTGACAACGCCACCCATGGAAATATCACAAGAGATCTTATTCACAAATGATTTTGTGAACCACTCCGCCATTAACTGATCGAGAAGATTGAGTTTGATCAAATGTTGTCTTCATCTCCACTCATGAATGTGATCAAAGATGTGAGTGGCTTTAGTTTGTTTAATGGAACTTAGGATCTTGGTTCCTGTTTCATAACTGATCAGTAATTGTTAGTGTGTAAGGAAAGCCATGGCTAGGGTATTAAAGTCAGTGAAGAAACCTCGTGGTAGTTCTATATACCACTTTGCAGCCGAAACCATGAGAGTTCGTTGGAAGAGTCGTAACCGAATAGAATCATCCATCAAAGAGTTGGATAAACACAAAAGGTGGAAAGTCATGACATGGTTGTTCGGATCCTCTTCCGATTTACCATTGAATTTTGGGATGTCAGACGGTAATTTGGCCGATATCACGGGCCAGTGGGGAGAATGTAGGATAGGATCATTCAAGATTCTAGACAAATCAGGTAGATCTAAGGTGGCTAAAAAAGGCATTTGTCGATTCACAGGAGGATACTGGTAACTTTTGGGAGGGAGTCCCATCGGTAGACCAGTAGGACCATAAGAAGTTTGTATGTGAGGCAAAGGTCCTAACATATTCGAGCATGTGTGCGGGGGCATGTAGGCCACAAGGTTGTACTGATTGGGGATGGTCCCTTGGGGAGGGACACTAGGTTGAACGTTCGAGCCCCAAATGGGATTGGAAGAACTGAGGTATGATTGGCCCAAACTAGGGGGTATAAAAGAGATAACCTGAGGTTGTTTCCCCCAAGATGATTGTGGATTTCCTTGAATAAGAAGATTCTAGTACTGGGCTAGTGATCCAGGGATGTTCTATCCATACTGTGGATTATATCCTCCGAGTAGGGATTGTCCTCCAGGTGAGGATGATGCCCCAATTTGGGTTTGACCTCAAAATTGAGTTTTCCCCCCTGGGTTATACTGTCCCCCAATAGGAATATGATAACCAAAAGTGAATAACCGAATGAAAATTCTAAAGGTAGTAGAGCCACTAGGTCTGAATCCTCCTATAAAAGGTGGATTAGACCCTCCAGAGAGGAACTGGGATGGTGTCAGAATAGAACCGGAAGAAACATTATACCAAGGAGGAGTAAAGACTCCAGAAGCTCTAGATGGAACTTGGTTAGGAATGGGGATATAAGCATTCAAGGCATTATACCCAAGAGGGAGTGATGATATTTGTCTAGATGAATTTAGTGTACCAAGAGGAGGTTTTCTAGCCACCATGTTCCCGATGGGGATAATCATAGTGTTCGGGACCATTGTGGAATAGGCTTGCTGAAGAGGGATAGTTAAGGTAGGACTAGTCTCTGAACCAACGAAGAAAAAACAAGTTGTACTGTTAAAATGATCTAAAGGTATTGTAAACGTAGTAGATGTTTCGGGTGGTTCATAAATGACAGGTATCTCAGCTTCTGCCTCTGAGCCATGAGGGTTTCATATGAAAGTCAGAGTTCAAGATATGCCAGTGGTCCAAAAAGGATCCTCGTTTTCAAGGCTAGCAAGGAATTCAATTGGTATTCCAGAAGTGTCAAAAAAAAGTTCTTCGAATGAGTTTAGTTGGAGAATACATCTCTCGTATCTAGGAGGTAAGGAAAAGCGTCCAAAGAATCAGAAACGATTCGAAAACTTTCTAAAGAGTCAGTTCTCTCCACTTGGGAAGGTATGTGGTCCTGGATCTCACTCTGTTGAGCAGAGTCCTTTAGTGGATTAGGGAGAAATTGTTGGGAAATTTACGGATCTTCTGGAGGTAGTAATTTCATCCTATGTGAATGACATGGAGGGTCAATGTTGGCCGAACCAAAAATTTTACGAAAAAAATCTATGGCAAACTATGTAAACATACAACACTCGCTAGTAGAATCTAGGAATCAAAACCAAGAAAACAAAACCTTCTTGTTCTGAAGTCACTAGTTGGTGATGAAATCCAACGTCACGAAGTCAAAACAAGAAGGGGCTGGGCTAGGGTGGAAAAGTTACGTTGACAAACTTCTTAACGGACTTACACCCTGGTGCAAGATCCCACACATAATCGTGGGTATACCCTCCAAGGATACTGAGTGAGTCTGCCCAACGTCGATTCTAGGTTCCGTGAAGACTTTCCCCTCCATAGTCACCTTGTGTAAGACCCTAAGAATATAGGCAACTAAGGCTACCAAAAACAACAATGATGCCTGGGGAGACAGTCGACAATCCAATCCACGTGCAAGGGCAAGGTATGTAGCCTGAAATAAACTTGAGAGGATTCCACTCATCATTGTGGGTATACCTTCAAGTGACCCCCATAATATGTGAAATCTCTACACCAAGACCAACAAAGCAAGGTGAGTAACTCTGCTAATATCAATGTGACCTCAGGTTTTACCCTTGTGTGAGAAGGGCTTCCCAGGACAAAATGTTGAAAATGGAATTTTACACTCCCTAACACAAGATGCTATTGTGTGTTTTGTTCTTTGGAGAGTGTGTCTCACTACCTATTCCAAAGCTCTAGCCTAGCTAAAGTTGGTGTAAAAGATCCCTAGAAAAAAATACTAGTTAAATTTTAGATTTTCGCAATATTTTTAAAAGCTGTTGTTACTCAAGAGGGAGTTGGGAATGAAACCGATGTTGTGTAAGACCTTGACCCAATAATATGCAAATATAAATGAATGATGCAAATTTTTGTTCAATGAATTCTATCTACAACAGGGGGAAGGTGTTTCTGGAATAATGTAAACTACGAAATATACTTCCTTTTTCTTTTAAATGAACACAATTTCAAACAACCAATGAGCAATGAAGTTCTTCAATGTTATATTCTCTTAAATGAAATAAATTTTCTTATATATGTTTATTCAAATGAATGGATAACTTCAAATTTTTCCTTTCTAAGATCAGGCCAAGGGCATGGCAGAGAAAAGACAAGAAATCCAAGAAAATCTATACCTTCAACAAGCACCCAAATCGAACTTTCAATGAAGAAAAAAATAAAAAATGACCAGAAAGTATTTCCTCAAATGCAAATGAAGAGACAACTTCTCAATCATCAAGCAATCCAAAATATGCAATCAATCCAAAATTTCAAATCCAATCCAAGATTTTTAATCAAACAAGCACTCAGATACAAGTTTAGAGATTATACCCTTGTTGTTAAAAATAAAAAATGAAAACTGGAAAATGATTAAGAGAGGTGTTCGATGTCCGAAAACCAATCAACAACAAGTCAAATGTTCAGAAAAAAGTCATATGTTGGAATTAAAAATCCTTTCCAATTGGTTAAAGCAAAAACTGGGCATCAAGAGAGGCTAAGACCCACCTCAAAAAAAAATTCACAGACGCTGCCACAGGCTGATAGCATATCATAGTGAAAAAATGAATGGCTTCCGCATGACAAAAACAAATAGGGTGAGGAAATCCCGCACTGAAGCCAACAACCAGGGTGCATAAATTGGAGGTTTCTGCATGCTATGTATAAGGTATAGTGCGAAGGTGTTTGTAAATCAAGAAGTTCTGAGAAAAGGGCAAAGGATCTAAGTGGATTTTTAAATCCATAGAGTCAGAATGGATCTCCCATAAACTCAAAGACTGATTTCAAATGAAAAGAATAGGTAAAGAGAAAACGACCAGTAAAAAACCACAATCAAGTCATATCCCCATTGGAGTCGCCAATTTTGTTATTGGATAAATCGATGAATGCAGACATAAACTAATATGCCTAGATCCACCTAGATCTAGAACCAAACAAGACAGGGCATGACACTTTCCCTAGGTTGCTACCATTGAATTTATCACCAAAGAAGGAGTATATGACATACCTTTATATATCACTTC
Organism: Picea engelmannii; assembly: GCA_009831015.1. Taxonomy (NCBI): domain Eukaryota; kingdom Viridiplantae; phylum Streptophyta; class Pinopsida; order Pinales; family Pinaceae; genus Picea; species Picea engelmannii. The sequence goes on along the minus strand of ML822067.1, from coordinate 49,636 downwards.
ACTTTATCTCTGTTGTCCTTGCTTCACTCTGGTGCTCTTTGTGAGATCAGATCTGCAATGAAACAAACCAACCAAAGTGAAAGCAACAATTACAGATTCAATGAAAACCTAAACATGTGATCAAGGAGTCATGTAATAAAACACTAATGATTTTATGGTAAAGAAACATGCCACTGTATCATATTAAGTAAAAGTGGAAGATACAACCAGAGTGCATTGATGTTGCAAGTTCCCTTTTGATGGTCCTTTGTTCCAACACACACATACACTTGCTCTAAATTTGCATGAAGATAATCCACAAAGATTGATGGACAAATGGAGGCCTCAAGCATCAATTGTATCAGGATTCTTCACACAGTCTTTAGTCTATTCTTTGCTCAATCTTGCTTGACCTTGCTTAACCTTTTTCATGAGAAATCCATTATTATATAGGAGAAGATGAAGTGGTTACTAGGATGAGGATGATCCCACCAAATCATAAAATCCAGTAAGATCACAACCATACGGATGCCGCCTCACATTCTAGAAGATTCTCCTTCTAGAAACTTTGTGAAACTTCTTCCTTTTCTTAGCTTCAAGCGTTGCCGCACCCTGCCTATATAGCAACATGCGGAAATCCTGTAGGCCAGGCACATAGCAACCTATGGAAATCCTTGATTTCCACACCGTGTACCACTGTCAGCCTACAACGTCATTCTAAAAATGTGCCTTGTAGGGGAAGAACTCATGCATTTTCCTCATGTGAAAGATTTTTTTGGAAGCTTGAAGACATTCTTATGGGGTCATCATCAGAGTGACCAAAATAATGTGTAAGAACATGTCACGTTCCAATTGGAATATAATGCCTATGAAACACACGAATCAAGGTGACATGTGGCATGTCAAACATAAATCCATGTCACCCTGGGTGATGTCAGCATGCCACATCACTCCGGAATGACAACTTTCCAATTCCCCTTAGATATCAAGGTCGAGGTGTGTCCACGTAGATCCAAATATCTATGACCTCTGTTACTTTGTAATTTCAGCGTGCGGGGGTTCTACCTACTCCACACTCATTTTCCCTCGGAGTATGAATTCACTGAAGTGATATACACAATTCCTTCTACTGGTTGATCGGACGATTGAGAGGGGTTCTCAATGAACTCCACAGATCAATGGCTCACGAACCTAGCTCCAGGGTCCCTAGGTTTTCGTTTTCAACCACTCCTAGAGGGACACCTGTCAACCCAAAACCTACTGGAAAAATACGTGGTACCTACCTTAGGTTACAAAAACCTTGTTACTATGTTATGAGGCCACCACACATGCCATAACCATTGCTCGACACGTGGAACCCCACATGATTTTGATGTGATACGCATGTCCCTATGATCAAACGGTCGAGAGGGATCTCGAAGGATCCTTAGATCGACGACCTATGTCTTCTTCGGGCTCCCAGCTTCAGATCTTTCCACTTCTTGTACCACACTTCCTTCCAGAGTTATGAACTCTAAACACATGAAGGACCTTGATCAATGGTCCACATGTCATCAATAATGAGCGGTCGATATCTACTCCGGCCTTCGGGTCTTTGGGATTTCCTGACCCAAAATGCAACATTACTCATATTTTTCAGAGCACTGAACTCTGAACCACACTTGATATGTTTCCATGTGCACCTGACACCATGGCCAGGATTTGCTCCAACCTTCGGAGCTTCGTGAGACTTGCACACTCTTGCGATTTCACTTCGTTTTTTTTTGTCATATAACCAAAATTCTGGATAACTGTTGATCTATGGACACACGTCCCTATACTACCAATGATATAGATTAACTTTGGGCTCTGGGACTTCAAAGAATTCACCTCCTTTGCGACGAACACACAAAATTCTCCGAACTCGCAAAGTTCAAAGGACTCGAGGGGTTAACACCTACACTTCTCGAAATCCAATGGCCGTGAAAGACTTTGGCTCCTCCCAAATGAATCTCGTTCACTCATCCTCCAAACAAAGGGATCCTCTCTTTAGAGACCTAAATTTCACTATCTTTCCTGAGCTTGAGACTTAAGAAAATATCCCGCACACTCGTTGTGCTCACTCACCTCGAGATTATTTCAACACTTCACTAAGCGTTGTCCCTGTGCACACTTTTCATGGGCCTCTCCTTCGAGATTTTATACCCATATGAGTACATGTGTACTCCTTGCACCAGGGATTCAAAAGAGAAATAATTTGAAACTTATAGAATATCAAAGGTTCATTCCTTCAACCATGAAATACACACACATGCATGTGACTCTGAAAATACATAACACAACATTACCCAATTAATTCAGAGATACGCAAACTTAGACATTCAAAACATGCATTTCAATTCAAGTGCAAAGGGTAAATGAAATAGTTATCTATTACAGTCGATTACTGATCAACTAACTGTGGGTGTTAGCCTCTCCACCCAATTGTAGGCTCAGAGGCATTCATTCTTAGTGCTCTTTCCATCCCTGTGCCAAGCCATGATATCATTAGGGAAATTTTTACAGTTTCTCAGATATTATTTCTCTATCACAACCTCTGCAAAGTTTATCGGATGCTCCCTCAGCATCAATCTCACAATCCTTTTCTCAGGTCAGGTATTTCTGGGTTCTTGCCATTGATGAGAACAACTTATCCTTTCCTTTATTCCTCTTAGCATATATGGATTGCACGGCCCCTATGGGAATGGTCTCTTTATTTTTTTTCTATGTGTGTATTCATGCACGCCTTTTTCCTCCCCAAGAAGGTTATGGACCTTTCCTATTCCTTCTGTCAGAAGAAAACTCAGGCAAGTATAGGCCTGTAGAAAAACTGCACCCTGTGATACTTTGGGTTGGTAGTATTCTGTCTCCTCAGTTAGACCCTCCACGCTTCCATTCATGGGGGTAGTTGATTTTTCAACCACCGGTCCCTCTTTCATTAAATGATTCTCCCTTGGATTCCATATGAGGATTATTATTTCAACAAAGAGAGTTTGGGTCATTTTGACATAATGAAACCTATCTACAGTTTCCTTATGCTTTACTCTAGTGATATCATGGCCAGTACTCCGAGGCTTCACCCCCAAAGTCAGTTATTGTCAATATAAATAATAATACATTGACATTGTTCCCATGCCATAGCATGGTGATCATAATTACTGATTAATTACAAGCCCGGGGGAAACATGGGTGTTACAGGAGGTAGACCTGGTACCTCTTCTGGAAACACATATTTTTACTCTCTTAATATGGGATGGTCCTCTAGGCTTGGTTTATTGTTCTCAATAGAGTTCAACACTTGTATTGCATGAAAATGACATTCTTTTCTACAATACTTCTTCACTTGAAGGGATGATATTTGTCTCACTGAGACATGTTTTTGAATCACTTGTAGGGTTATTTTCCTCCCTTCATCTTCACACTCCAATGTTTTATTGTAACAATCCAACTTGGTTTTATGGGAAGACAACCAATCCATGCCAATCAACAGGTAACCTGATCGTAAAGGGAGCATGTTTAGGGTTGCTTGGGTGGGTAATCCATTCATAAAGAATTGGCATGCTGGTATGACCTCTGTTACCTTTCTTTTGGTTCCAGTGGCTAGTTGTAACATCCATGATTTAACATGTTTAACTTGCTCCAATTTAAATTTCTCAACAATTTGAGGAGAAACACAACTCATATTAGAACTAGGGTCAATTAAAATGTAAACTAGATGTTTGGAAATCATACCTTCCATATCCACCACTGAAGCTTGGTGGTCATCTTGTCTATTATCCAAGGATGGATAAATTTGTGGCATGATCCTAGCCAAACCTTTGACTGTGGTATCCTCCTAGATGTTGTAGACCCTCCTATTATTATGTTGCCTATGTTGGGAGTCCCTCAGCATATGTTCTTCTCCACAACCCCAACATTTCAAGGGTTCTCTCTTTGTGTTATTAGTCTTACCTGGGGCTGCTCCAAAGGGTTTATTACCACTCTGAGATGGGAAATCCTACTGATATACACTTTTAGTAGGAAGGATCATCTTAGTAATTTTTCCATGGTTGTTAAATCTTGAGGATTTAAACCCCTTCCTTTTGAATCCCAAATTACTTTTATTCTTCCAGTCCTCATGAGGTTCTATCTTACTCTTGAATTTCTCATAGCAATACCTTGCCTTCAGATAGTGTCTTCTAATGTATTTGGCTCATCAAATTCAATTATGTCCTGGAAGTACTTAGGCAGTCCACTAATAAATCACTGAATCTTTACCTTTTCATCCTTTATGTAGGGAACATACCTTATCAACTCAAGAAATTTGTTGATATACTCATCTATTGTGAGTTGTCCCACCTTGAGTTCATAGAACTCCTTGGTCTTCCCATCAAAGTATGTCTCTAACAAAAACTTCTTCTTGAAGTATTTCTCTAATTGTTTCCATGACAAGTCCTTTTCATGGATTCCTTTCAAATTCCTAAGGTCCTCCCACCAAATGTAGGCCTTTCCATTCACGTTGAAAATGGCTATTCAAGATTTCAAGTTTTTAGAGTAGTCATGGACTCTGAAGTACTTCTTCAAGCCTAGTAGTCAACATTTTTCTTCTTCCTCCTTTTTAATTTCTCCATCAAAATTGGGTGGTTTGGATTTATTAAACTCTTCAGGGTCATGGCTCTTGTAATGTTTCCTCTTCTTTCTTCTCCTCTGGGAATGTGAACTAGTTTTTCTACTGGAAGATTCCTTGGAGTTGTCAGTTTCCTCACCAGATGATTATTCCATTGAGTGTCTCTTGGCTCCATGTTGGGACTTCTTTGAAGTGCTCTTCCTCATGTGGCCACTTTCAAGACCATGATTTTGTATCTCAGGTGGACTTGGATTTTTCTTAGTATGATGTCTGTCCACATGACTGGTTTTTGGTCCATGTTGCAACCACATTTTTATATCTGAAAGGATTTTTAGTAGGACTGTGTTAATTTCAATTTTCTTTTCCTGTTCTTTTATCAGCCTTTCATTTTCAACCTTACAACTCTGTAATTCCGCCTTAAGGATTCTTACAGTTTCATCCAAATCTGGAGGGATTTCCACCTCCCTCCTCTCATTGGATTCTTCCTCTCTATTGTGGGAGCTTTCCCCCAACTCATGGTGTGTTACCATCCTTTATGCTATATTTTTCCTGCTATCCACTGACTACTTGAGTGTTGATAATTTTTTTTCTGTTAGTTAATTATCTACTAGTTTATGAAAAACACACAGTTCAAATTTTCCAAAACATATAACAACAACAAGAAGTTTCATTCCTCTCTTCAACAATGGTTTATATAATTTTCTTATGAATGGGGTAAGATAGGGTCTTTCCCCCTTAAGATTTTTCTAATAAGGTTTTTATGCAACTCGTTCATGATCCCAAGTAAGATAAGTGTTGTTGCCCGCTCTGATACCAATTTGTAACACACCTGACCCCTAAGTACCCTTTTTAGGGATGAGGCATCAAAATTTCACTCCTACTCAAAGACAGATCCTCTTTTCGATATCTCCATCCTATTCTTCTCATCAAGATCTATCTAACAACTACTACCCTGCTCAATTCTGAGTTCTGGATTGGGAGTTACACCCTTCCAAATTTCTTCAGGTGTTATTGGTCAAGGGCTAGGTGGTGCCCACATGGGTCCGTCTCATTCGTACCATGCCAAGTTCCCAAAGTCCCAGTGTTCCCCAGTGCTCCTGCATCTATGGTGGGAATCCCTCCACCATTAAATTAAATGGGGGAACTTCATCCTCGTTTAACACATAGATTTAGGGAATTCGACGTTCGGTGCTGAACGCCCCTTTTCCTTTATGCACGCATATCATTTGGAGTCCTGAGACTTTGAAATATTTCCATGTGGCTCCAGAATTCATCCCTTTAGACTCATATAAGATGCTACACGCAAGCCTTCAAAGTTCTAAAACCCTGGGCTCCCAAAGGGTCCATCCTTACAAGTGATGGCACACTAAATGCATAGGCAAGGAAAAGTGCATCTCATCCTTTGGCTAAATTAACCCCAACCTCCAAGCGTCTCAACTTTCCTGAAGTCTCAAACTATGAGTGTCTCGAGTACTCCACCCACTATTAGGCCAAGCGAGCATGTTCGAGGGGGAGGATGACATGTGATAATGAAGAGATGAAACATGGCCCCATCAATGGGTGACACATGTCACGTTCTAATGGGAACATAGGGTCTGTGAAAATTAAAAATCAAGGTGAGAGGTGGCACGTCAAATGTGGTTCCATGTTACCCTGGGTGAAATCAATGTGCCATGTCACTCTGAACTGACAACCTTCCAACGCCCCTTATATTCCATGTTCAAGATAAGTCCACATAGATCCATAGATATATGGCCTCAGTTGCTTCACAACTTCAGCGTTCCGGGGATCCGATGTGTGATTTCCTTTTTACTTCTAGAGTGGTCAGCATCGAGCTGACCAGGGCCTAGATCCAATGGTCAGAAGGGATCCGTATGATTCTTGAATCAACAGTCCTCATCACTTCGCGACTTTGACGTTTGGGGGTTCTACTTGTTTAACACTCCCTTTCTCCTGGAGTGGTGAACGCCAAATTGACCGTGACTTAGATCCAATGACCATAAAAGGTCCCGAAGTGTCCTCAGATATCTGACTCTCATCACTTCATGAGTTCGACGTTCGAGGGTTCTACCCACTTAACACTCCTTTTCTCTTGGATTAGGAATTCGTCGAAGTGCCATACCCAAATCCTTCCACTGGTTGATCGAACGGTTGGGAGGGGTTCTCAACAGAATCCCTAGATCCACAGATCACATTAATTCACAAATCATTCATTCGAGGGTTTTGGTGTTGTGAAACCTCTGTTCTCCCGAAGTAATCAATGATGGGCTGACCACGACGTAGATCCAATGTTCATGGGAGATCCCAAGTATCCTCAGATCTACGACCCAAGTTATTTCACAACTGGTAAGTGGGTCATGGTTTAATGGTGGGACAGATCCTACAGTCATGGTTAAGGAAACTGCCATATGTCAGTCAAACTTGATGGTGACTGAACCAACAGGTTACCTTCAATTAGTTTCATAGGTTGTAAATTCATAGCATCCTGGAGCTCCAAACTCCTAGAGTTCTGAATCCAAACTAGCTTAGCTCCTTTCGAATCTAGCAAAGGGTTCCGAGGTCTTGGTCATATGGATCCTCTGACATGTATCGGGGATGCACACCCAATTCTTAGCCATGATTTGGTTAATGTCATAGGCATAAGCCTGTGGTCTCTTGGACGACCGGCTTGAAGGGAGCATCTCCCTTTCATGGAGCTTATGTTCTAAAAAAGAGAAAGGTATTTCTCTACTAGTACAAGAACCATAAATGTTTTCTTGGATTCATTTATAGACCCACGTATAACAGTTCTCCTGCTGCTAAGCAGAGGAAAACATAAACCATGAAAATACAGGGGCTCATAGAAAAGAATAATAATTTCTAATGATTAATCAAACAATGTAAATTTTAATCATAAACACAAACATTCAATCGTCACTTCCATTCTAGTACACATAGTATAAAAATACTTATCAGGAAACCATAATCATGAAGCAACTACTGAGAGGGGTGCCTGTTTCCACCCAACCATAGGCACAACCACTCCTAAATGAATTTAATACTAGCCACCCCCTGTCTAGACCATGATGCTCTGAGAGAGACTCTTCCTTCTTGTTCATCGATAGTCGGGAACTGTCACATACCCACTACCTAAATCAGATTTTTCTGGTCTTCTGTCGAATCAGAAGCCCTCAATATCCATGGAGGACCAACGCAAGCTGGCTCTTTCTCTCTCCCCACTCCCATGTGGTCATGGGTCATGATCATGGTTTAATTAAACACAATGCCTATTTTTGATTTGCGCCTCGGTGCTACAGTAATGTCAAACCGTTCGTCTTTGCAACCAACGAACCCCGACCGACTAGCGACTGGCCAATAGGGACGGATCCCAATAGGGCTAGAGAACAACCAATGAGAACAGGCCCCATCGCATGGTTAAGTGGAGTACAGGTGGCAGAGGGGGAAATACGACATGGTAGTCGACATGACAGGAGGGGGCCC
>ML822067.1:1469-41156 GCA_009831015.1 Picea engelmannii | reverse complement strand
GGAGGGCTCTGGAATGAAGCCTCAGTCGTAGATCTGAGCGGGTGGACTTTGGCCATTCAGATCTACTCGCCACTTACACTAAGGCATTTTTAGGCCCAGGCTTAAAGTTGACGTCGCTTCCTCTCATCTGACGGTCATTATAGACCCTGATATTCCTCAAAGGAATCTCATCCGTTCATCAAGATTTGTCATCACGAGAGTCCAAATTCTCGACCATGGGACTCCTGAATTATCGATCCTTGATTTCCTGATGTGGTTAATATCTTGACACATGGCCTCCGTAAACTGGATGGTCCAGATCTATCTCGGGGTTTCCACCATGGAAAACCCCGATCTCTCATCAACATGAATCCTGACTACACGATTCCCGATTTCCCGAAATGGGATATCTCACGACACGTGGCCTCCGTCAAACGGACGACTCAGATCTATCCTGGGGTTTTCACCATGGAAAATCCTGAATTTTTGACAACAGGACTCTCGATCCTGCGATTTACGATTTCCTGAAATGGGAGATTCGCGACACGTGGCCTCCGTCAAACAGACGGTCCAGATCCATCCCAGGATTTTCACCATGGAAAATCCTGAATTCTTGACAACAAGAATCCCGATTTTGCGATTCCCGATTTCTCAAAATGGGAGATCTCGCGATGCATGGCCTCCATCAATCGTACAACTCAAATTCATCCTGGGGTTTCCACATTGGAAAATCCCGAACCACTAGGGTGTTAACCCTCGGGTATCTTCTGACCGATCCAATGACTGTCGGGTTTTTCAGCCGAAATCTGACGGCTCGGACAAATTTCCTAACTTGTGGGCTCTCCCACGACTTCCTAAACATGGAGAGATCCATGGTCCAGATACTCTCAAGGTCTTTGGGGATCCACGGTCCTAAACTCTTTTCTACCCAGGAAGACATAGGAAAACAAAGTGGTAGGGAATTTAACGCCCTACATTCTCCTACTAATCTAACGGTCGTGTGTGACCATAGATTTCCCGACGGGATCTCGTCTGTCATTCACCATCTATCAAAGTTAAGGTCCTTAACTTTCCAGCTTCCTCTTACCAAATCTAATGGTCATGAGTGACCATAGATTTCCTGGCAGGATCTCGTCTGTCGATTCGATACCTATCAGGGATTTCTTAGGGCCTTGTGCCCTCTTATCCTCCTTCCAGGTTCTTGTTGGGATTTTCAAGGAAGATATATCTATGGGGAGGTTCACCCAGGGTACTATCTGGGAAAGATAAGGGTATCATCCTTTCGAGAACCATACGTGAAGTCTGAATTAGATCAGTACGCATATAAATAACGATTCATGAGGACATAAGCCATACATAGTTTTTCCATACAAAAATACAACTACTAGTACTGATCAAAATACCATACAAACATTCTTATAATGAAATCATTCACAGTTTCACTGCTTATGAGCATAATTATCAGAATACATATATTTCCAGATGCCAAAGGAAAAACACTTATCAAAAATAATCCCAGGGGTCAAGCAACTGCTAAGAGGGGTGCTCGTTTCCACCCAACCGTAGGCTCAGCGACTCCCAGCAGATTTACCACTAGCCACCCCCGAGATGAGATCACGATGCTGTGAGACTGTGTCTTTGCCTACCAGTGACCAGGAGTGAAGGTTACTCTCCTTCCTCTCTACTATCACTCACCCTGCGTATTTCCAGAGTTTCCCCCCCTCGTGTCTACCCCCAATCGCTTCTACCCCACACCTTATCCTCTTGTGAGGTTGCGCGTGGCGCGATTACCCTCGTGCTGATAAGGCCTGACGACTCTATGGATGGGAGGTTCACCTCCCATCCCTCATTAAACCGTCTACCTACCAGCCTGCGAGACATTTAATTTAGGGCTAGCAAGCCACTTTTGGTTCTCCGGGCCAGTGGAGTCCAAATACGGTATTAATTCTCGGTGGAAGTTAACGCCACCTTTCCAGGTGCCTTCCACCGCCATCGTGGTATATTTTTCTGCACATCCTCTCTCAGCAGTCCTGCAATATAAATTCATAATGTTATTCACATTTATTGACCTTTTCCATAAGGTCCATTCACATCACATATTCACATTCATGAGTTTGCCACAGTTCTTGGCCAGTCCAGTTATTTTTACAAACTGGGGGAAATAGGGTGTTACAATTTCCTCCCCCTTTAAAGGAACATCGTCCTCGATGTTCTTATCTACTAACATGAATTGCATGTACAGAAGTAAACAAAATCAGATATGCCTGTCTCATGGCATCCTCCATTTCCCATGTAGCCTCATCAGGGCAAACATGTTTCCACTGCACCTTGACCTGTGCAATGGTTCTGTTCCGGAGTGGGGTTTCCTTTCTGTCCAGTATGCATTGGGGTTCTGGTAGAAATTCTCCCTCTGGTTCCACCTGGATCACAAACTAGTCAATTATATGATTAGCATCATGTACAGATTTCTTCAATAATGAAACATGAAAAACATTATGTGCTTTTACGGTGGGAGGAAGTGCTAGCCGATAGGCTACAGGTCCCACTCTTTCTAGAACCTCAAAGGGTCCACAACACCGGGGTGCCAACTTGGCACAAGCTCCCATTCTCAGGGAACTCCTTCAGGGATTAATTTTGAGATATACATGGTCTCCCATTTTGAACTCTATTGGAGTTCTCTTTTGATCAACATAACTTTTCTGTCGGTTCTGAGCGACCTTTAGATTTTGTTTTATCTGAGTCACTTGCTGTTCCATTTCTTTCAACATATCGGGTCCAATAGAAATCCTGTTTATAGGATTACTCCAGCTGATTGGAGTATTACACGGACTACCATAGAGGACTTCGAAGGGACTCATCTTTAAGGATGCTTGGTAGCCGTTGTTGTAGGTGAATTCTACCAATGGCAGGTAGTCTTCCCATTTCCTGGGTTGATGCATTACATGTATCCTTAACATATCCTCTAATATTTGATCCACTCTTTCTGTCTGTCCGTCAGTTTGAGGGTGATAGGCAGTACTAAACAACAATTTGGTCTCTAAACCTGCCATCAGTGATTTCCAAAAATTGGAAGTAAATTTTGTGTCTCTGTCAGATATTATCTCTCTCGACATACCGTGCAATCAGAATACCTCTTTCATGAATATCTGGGTGATATCTATTGCCTTGTAGGTTGATTTGATGGGGATGAAATGAGCTGACTTGCTCAACTTATCCACCACTACCATAATGTCATCATTCTGTTTGGTTGTTGTTGGTAATCCAGTGACAAAATCCATGGAGATGGTTTCCCATTTCCATTCTGGGATAGGTAAAGGGTGTAATAGTCCTGCTGGGTGTTGATGTCCTGCTTTAACCTATTGGCACTCTATACATTGGGACAAGTATTTGGCTATGTCTTTCTTCAATCTAGGCCAATAAAATTGTTTTCGAGTGGCAGTGATCATTTTCTAGTATCCTGGGTGACCACTGTATGGTCTTTTATGTAGTTCATCCATGATGAACCTCTTCAAGTATTCACGATTTGGAATGTACATTCTATCTCTGTAGGTGAGCAGACCTCCTTTGGTCATCTGGTAGCCTTCATATTTTACTCCAGCAGGTTCTTGCTGTAGGTACAGGGTCACAGTTTGAATGAAGGGATCTATTTCTTGTGCATTTCTGACTCTTTTCTTGACATCTGTCTCGCAGGTACTCACCGCTGCCAGGTGAATTTTTTTCATGCTTCTGCTAAGGGCATCGGCCACCCTATTTTCCTTCCCTTTAATGTGTTTTATTTCAAAATAAAATTCGCTAAGGAGGGCCATCCATCTAGCTTGTCGAGCATTGAGCTTTGGTTGGTCAAACAAATACCGTAATCCACTGTGATCTATCATAAGTACAAATTTTCTTCCCAAGAGGTAATGCCTCCACATTTTTAAGGCATGCACTATGGAAGCTAGTTCTAGATCATGAGTCACATAGTTGACCTCATGTTAATTCAATTTTCGGGATTCATAGCAGATCACCTTTCCTTCCTGCATAAGGACTCCTCCGAGCCCTTCCTTACAGGCATCTGTGCACACAAGGAAGTCAGCTTCCGGGTCAGCGATTTTCAACACGGGTGCATGGGTTAGTAGATGTTTCAGGGTTTGAAATCCTTCTTCACATTGCTGTGTCCACAGGAACTTTGTCCCCTTCTTATGGAGGGCAATGATTGGACAACCAATCTTGGAGAATCCTTTTATAAATATCCTATAGTATCCCACCAATCCCATAAAGGATCTAATGTTTGAGACATCCTTTGGGGTAGGCCATTCCATGATATACCTGATCTTGTCAGGATCTACTGCTACCCCTTCCTCGGACAGAACATGTCCCAAGTAATGTATTTTATTATGAAAGAAGTCACATTTGCTGAATTTAGCATAGAGATGATGCTCTCTTAGCACTTGCAGCACAAGTCTAATATGCTCTTCATGTTCTTCTCTATTCTTAGAGTAGATTAATATGTCATCAATGAAAACTAGTACAAATTTATCTAAAAATTTATTGAGTACATTGTTCATTAAGCACATGAAAGTGGCAGGGGAATTGGTTATCCCAAATGGCACTACCACAAACTCATAGTGACCATATCATGTCCGGAAAGCAGTTTTATGGATGTCTTCACTCTTAATTTGGACTTGATGGTATCCCGACCTCAAGTCAATCTTTGAGAAAATAGATGCACCCCCCAACTGATCGAATAGATCATCAATCCTGGGCAAGGGGTACTTGTTCTTTATGGTTACTTTATTGAGTTGTCTATAATCTATGCACAGTCTAAGGGTGCCATCCTTCTTTTTCACAAACAAGACTAGTGCTCCCCATGGGGACACACTGGGTTGAATATAACCCTTATCCATCGTCTCTTTCAATTGCAATTTGAGTTCAAATAGCTTAGGTGTGCTCATCCGGTAGGGTGTCCTAGACACCGGCACCGCTCCTGGTGCGAGTTCTATCGAGAAGTCAATGTCTCTTCTCGGAGGTAGACCTAGTACCTCTTCCGGAAACACATCTCTGTATTCCCTCAGGATAGGGTGATCGTCGGGGCTTGGTTTAGCACCTTCGATTGTTTTTAACACCTATATATCATATAGGGGACATCCCTTTCGACAATACTTTCTCATTTGCAGGGCTGATATTTGTCTCACCGAGACCGGTTTTTAGATCCCTTGGAGGGTTATCCTCTTTCCTTCTTTGCTCACACATTCTAAGGTTTTATGGTAACATTCCAGTTTGGCTTTATGGGCAGCCAACCGATCCATACCAATCAACAGGTCGTATGATCCCAGGGGTAGTACATTAAGGGTTGCTTGGGTGGGGAATTCACCCAACATTAATTGGCAGGCTGGTATGACCTCTACTACTTTTCTTTTGGTGCCAGTGGCTAACTGTACCAACCATGGTTTGGTTTTCTTCTGTGGATATAGTTTACACTTATCAACAGCTCTAGGGGCTATATAACTCAAATTTGAACCAGGGTCAATCAAAACAGACACTGGATGGTTGAAAATCATACCTTCTATTTCCACCACTGAAGCTCGGTGGTCAGCTTGGTTATTATCCATGGCTGCATAAATCTGCGACACACTCCTTGCCACATCATTGACTGTGGTAGATTCCTACATGTTATAAAATTTCCGACTGTTCTGTTGTTGGTGTGGATAGTCTCTCGGGAGATGCTCTTCTCCGCAACCCCATCATTTAAAGGTTCTTTCTTTGGGTTATTAGTCTTTACTGGTATAGGTCCAGAAGTTTTATTTCCGTCTGATGATGGAAAGTTCTGCTGGAGTACACTCCGGGTTGGAAAGTTCATTCTAGGGTTCTTCTTGTAGCTCTTAAATCTTGAGGATTTGATCCCCTTTTTCTGAAATTTCGAACCACTCTTCTATCTCCAATCTCCACGAGACTCTGCCCGATGTCCATATTGTTCATGACAATATGTTGCCTTTCGAATAGTGTCTTCTAAGGTCTTTGGCTCGTTGAATTCGATTCGATTCTAGTATTCCTTGGGTATCCCACTGATGAAGCGTTGCGCCTTTGCCTTCTCTGCTTTGATGTAGGGTACATATCTCAATAAGTTGAGCAATTTGTTGACATATTCCTCTATAGCGAGTTGCCCCAGTTTGAGTTCATAAAACTCTTTATCCTTCTCGTCAAAATATATTTCTGACAAATACTTCTTCCGGAAGTACTTCTCAAACCGTTTCCAAGACAGGTCCTCCTCGCGGACCCCTTTCATGTTCTTAAGATCTTCCCACCAGATGGAAGATTTTCCGTTCAGATTGAAAGTGGCCACTCGGGCCTTCAAATTTTCTGAAAAATCATGGACCCTGAAATATTTCTTCAGTCCAAGTAGCCAGGCCTCGGCTTCCTCTCCCTTCTTTATCTCACCGTCGAAGGAGGGAGGTTTGGCCTTTCTGAATTCCTCAAATTTATGACCCTTGGAAGTCTTTTGCTTCTTTTGTTTTCTTCGAGAATAGGAACTGGTCCTGCTACTGGAAGAGCCTTATGAATCGCCAGCTTCCTTCTCAGTGGAATCGTCTGGCACTGGTCCTTTACCTCTGGGGTGGACCTTTCTTGATGTGCTTCTCTCAGTATGGCCACTAACACAACCATGATTCTGCACCTCAAGTTCATGCTGCATTTGTCGCTGTAGGTCGGATAAGCTCTGCAGTAAAACTGCATTTATTTTGGTTTGCTTTTCTTGTTCTTTCATTATCCTTTCATTGTCGGCCTTGCATCTTTGTAGTTCAACCATGAGACTCCTCACAGTCTCAGCTAGGTCTGGAGGGGTTCCTATTGCTATTATTTCGTCAGATTCTTCGTCTCTGTTGTGGGAGCCTTCTCCCACCTCTTGGTGAGTCACCATATTCTGCGTCTGTAGATTTCCACGGTTGATCGTCCGCTTGTGTGAAAATACAAATGCTAGTTATTAGTCAAGAGTTAAATACATTTTTATAATTTGCGCATAATTTATAACTCTTTCACATGCATACATAGTCGGGTTCTCATTTTCCAAGTTTTTAATCCTGGACAAGAGAGTTAAGTTAGGGGTTTACTCCTCGTAGGAGTGCTTCGAACAGAGCTTATGCACAAATCATTCATGAGCCCAATCAGGCCGAGTGTTGTAACCATGCTCTAATACCAATTTGTCACATACCCACTACCTAAATCAGATTTTTTTGGTCTTCTGTCGAATCAGAAACCCTTAATATCCATGGAGGACCAGCGTAAGCTGGCTCTTTCTCTCTCCCCACTCCCATGTGGTCGCGGGTCATGATCACGGTTTAATTAAATGCAGTGCTTATTTGTAATTCGCACCTTAGCGCTACAGTAATGTCAAACCGTTCATCTTTGCAACTGTCGAACCCCGACCGGCTGGCGACCGACCAATAGGGACGAATCCCAACAAGGCTAGAGAACAACCAATGAGAACAAGCCCTGTCGCACGGTTAAGTGGAGTACATGTGGCAGAGGGGGAAATGTGACACAATAGTTGACATGATAGGAGGGGGCCCCACTTCGCATGCCACTTTATTCCAGACCCCCCCCATTAAAGGCAGAATGGAAAGGGGGGGGTCTGGAATAAAGTGGCGTGCGAAGTGGGGCCCCCTCCTGTCATGTTGACTACCGTGTCACATTTCCCCCTCTGCCACCTGTAGTCCACTTAACCGTGTGACATGGCCTATTCTCATTGGTTGTTCTCTAGCCCTATTGGGATTCGTCCCTATTGGCCGGTCGCTAGCCGGTTGGGGTTCGGCAGTTGCAAATATGAACGGTTTGACATTACTGTAGCGCCGAGGCATGAATTACAAATAGGCACTACGTTTAATTAAACCGTGATCATGACCCGTGACCACATGGGAGTGGGGAGAGAGAAAGAGCCATCTTATGCTGGTCCTCCATGGATATTGAGGGCTTCTGATTCGGCAGAAGACCAGAAAAATCCGATTTAGGTAGTGGGTATGTGACAAAAATCTGATTTAGGTAGTGGGTATGTGACAAATGTTTGTCACATACCCACTACCTAAATCAGATTTTTCTGGTCTTCTGCCGAATCAGAAGCCCTCAATATCCATGGAGGACTAGCGTAAGTTGGATCTTTCTCTCTCCCCACTCCCATGTGGTCGCGGGTCATGATCACGGTTTAATTAAACGCAGTGCCTATTTGTAATTCGCGCTTCGACGCTACAGTAATGTCAAACCGTTCATCTTTGCAACCGCCGAACCCCGACCGGCTAGTGACCGACCAATAGGGATGAATCCCAATAGGGCTAGAGAACAACCAATGAGAACAGGCCTCGTCGCACGGTTAAGTGGAGTACAGGTGGCAGAGGGGGAAATGTGACACAGTAGTTGACATGACAGGAGGGGCCCCCACTTCACACGCCACTTTATTCCGGACCCCCCCCATTAAAGGCAGAATGGAAAGGGGGGTCTAGAATCCACTTGAGCACTGTTGATCATGATGAATGAATCTCAACCATTCGAGAGTTGCGCTTCCAATTTCGGACCCCCCCCCCAATTAAAGGCAGAATGACAGGGGGGCTCCAGAATGAAGCCTCATCCGTAGATCTGAGTGGGTGGACTTTTTCCGTTCAGATCTGCTCACCACTTACCCTAAGGCATTTTTAGGCCTGAGATTAAAGTTGACGTTGCTTCCTCTCATCTGATGGTTGTTATAGACCCTGAGATTCCCCAAAGGAATCTCATCCGTTCATCGAGATTTGTCATCACGAGAGTCCGAATTCTCAACCACGGGACTCTCGAATTCTTGATCCCCAATTTCCCAATGCGGTTAATCTCTCGACACATGGCCTTCGTAAATTGGATGGTCCAGATCTGTCCTGGGGTTTCCACCATGGAAAATCCCGATCTCTCGTCAACAGGAATCCTGACTACGCGATTCCCAATTTCCCGAAATGGGAGATCTCATGACACGTGGCCTCCGTCAAACGGACAGCTCGGATCTATCCCGAGGTTTTCACCATGGAAAATCCAAAATTTTTGACAACAGGACTCTCGATCCCGCGATTTCCGATTTCCTGAAATGGGAGATTCGCGACACGTGGCCTCCGTCAAATGGATGGTCCAGATCCATCCCACGATTTTCACCATGGAAAATCCTGAATTCTTGACAATAGGAATCCCGATTTCGCGATTCCCGATTTCCTGAAATGGGAGATCTCGTGATGCGTGGCCTCCATCAATCAGACGGCTCAAATTCATCTCAGGGTTTCCACATTGGAAAATCCTGAACCACTAGGGTGTTAACCCTCGGGTATCTTCTGACCGATCCAACAACTGTCGGGTTTTTCAGCCGAAATCTGACGGCTCAGACAAATTTCCTAACTTGTGGGCTCTCCCATGACTTCCTAAACATGGAGAGATCCACGGTCCAGATACTCTTAAGGTCTTTGGGGATCCATGGTCCTAAACTCTTCGCTACCCACGAAGACATAGGAAAACAAAGTGGTAGGGCATTTAACTCCCTACATTCTCCTACTAATCTAACAGTCGTGTGTGACTGCAGATTTCCCGACAGGATCTCGTCCGTCATTCACCATCTATCAAAGTTAAGGTCCTTAACTTTCCAGCTTCCTCTTACCGAATCTAATGGTCATGAGTGACCATAGATTTCCCGACGGGATCTCATCCGTCGATTCGATACCTATCAGGGATTTCTTAGGGCCTTGCACCCTCGCATCCTCCTTCTAGGTTCTTGATGGGATTTTCAAGGAAGATGTCTCTATGGGGAGGTTCACCTAGGGTACTATCTGGGGCAGATAGGGGTATCGTCCTTCCAAGAACCAGATGTGAAGTCTGAATTAGATCAGTACGCATATAAATAATGATTCATGAGGACATAAGCCATACATAGTTTTTCCATACAAAAATACAACTACTAGTACTGATCAAAATGCCATACATACATTCTTATAATGAAATCATTCACAGTTTCATAGCTTATGAGAATAATTATCAGAATACATATATTTCCAGATACCAAAGGCAAAACACTTATCAGAAATAACAACAGGGGTCAAGCAACTGCTGAGAGGGGTGCTCGTTTCCACCCAATTGTAGGCTGAGTGACTCCCATCGAATTTACCACTACCCACCCCCGAGCTGAGACCACGATGCTATGAGACTACGTCTCTGCCTGCTAGTGACCAGGAGCGAAGGTTACTCTCCTTCCTCTCTATTATCACTCACCCTGCATATTGCCAGAGTTTTTCCCCCTCGCGTCTTCCCCTAATCGCTTCTACCCCACAACTTATCCTTTTGCAAGGTTGCGTGTGGCGCGATTACCCTCGCGCTGATCAGGCCTGATGACTCTACGGATGGGTGGTTCACCTCCCATCCCTCATTAAACCATCTACCTACCAGCCTGCGAGACATTTAATTTAGGGCCAGCGAGCCGCTTTTGGTTCTCCGAGTCAGTGGAGTCCAAATACGGTATTAATTCTCGGTGGAAGTTAACACCACCTTTCCAGGTGCCTTCCACCGCCATCATGGTCTCTTTTTCTTCACATCCCCTCTCAAAAGTCCTGTAATATAAATTCATAATGTTATTCACATTTATTGACCTTTTCCATAAGGTCCATTCACATCACATATTCACATTCATGAGTTTGCCACAGTTCTTGGTCAGTCCAGTTATTTTTACAAACTGGGGGAAACAGGGTGTTACAGGAACAAAGGTTACTCTCCTCCTCCCACAGGAACTTGGAAAAATGGTTTTCTCTCTACCAAGAAAGGGGGCCTACAATGAGTTCTTCCAAATTCACTCATATTCTCTGCAATCTCGTTTATGATCTTGGACTAAAAATGATTCTAGCAGGTTCTTGCACCCATAACAAGCTTGTTTTTCAGTTCTCTTGTGAACCAAAGAGTTGCATACCCTCTTCATTTTTTGGAAGAATGGTCTCTCGACTCCTATTCTTTGCAATCCTCTCTACCCACAAATTCCTTTCTTTTCTTTCCTTCCTTATCAATATTTCTTGGGTCCAAATCCCTAGTTCGTTGTCAGGCCAAGAAGTCTTTTATATGGTACTCTACCCATCTCCTCATTAACTCTTGATGAGGACTTCCGAACTACTAGCCTGACTGGTAACTTATTTCTAGTTCATAGGACTAATCTAGGTCTAAGTAATTTAAATCTAGCAAGGTATTGGTCTGGTGGGGGGTCATCTCAACCATTTTTGGTTCCCCTAACCATATCTCTCATAACATCATGATATACATTGGCAAACCCCCTCCTCAATAGTTAGGAAACACTCTCCATTTTATTTAATAACAAAAAATACATACATTACCTTTTATAAAAAAAAGGTTCATCAATTGCAACATCCACATATATTTAGTTTGCCTATAGTATTTTTGAAAGTTATAGTTATATTTACAAACTGGGGGAAACAAGGGTGTTACATGCAATATGATCACACACTTGTATGATTCTCATGAAATAGCTGGTACCATTGTTAGATATATAAATTTTCATCGATCTAAGTTTATTTCTTAAGACCATCTTACTATTCATGTTAGTGTTAAGTAACAAATACATGAATACAAAAAAACCACAATAGATACAAAAATAATGTAGAATAAACCACACTTTATTATTATGAAACCCCTTGAGGTAGGGAAACACCATATAATAGATCCTATTATGGAAGGGATCCTCTCATGTTCACTTGCCTCTTTGAGGGGGAAACGCTTGAGTGAGTTACACTCAACATACAATAAATATTGTTGACTTCCATTACATTTATTTAACCTCTTTATATAGTGCTATCAACCACCTAAGAACATTCTAGAGGAGGAACCTTCTACAAGTTGAACCTTATAATAAGTCCTCTTACATTTATTATGTTCACACTAATATATCTAGATACCATAGTGGGCCTTATTTAATAACATAGTGGACCTAGTCCACATTACATTGAATGACCCTCACTATGGCCCCTTCGCTTCCCCATTACCTCTCTAGCTACATTACATTTCATCCCCCTAATGAAAGCATTGTCCTCAACACTTGTTATGAAGGTGTACAACCAAATACCAGGGTTCCATGGATAAGTGGGGACCATAATGATGAAGTAGGTTGGAGAACCATAGTCCCATGTGGGAATACGATCCACCATGCTGAAGTAGTCTAACCACCATTGTAAACCTAGGTCCCATGTCGAAGTGCTCATGTGAACTCCACATTGAAGATATCAGAACACCATAGTTCGCTGAAGATGATGCTCCAAATATTGACACTGGTCATGTGGATCGAAGATGTAGAACCGACCAAAAAATCATTCATTTCTACTATAAAATAATAAAAATGAAGAAGAATATGAAGAAAAGGCTCTTGTTTACTCTCCAGGATGGGCTCTACATGAGGTGGAGTAGAGTCATCAAATAGAATATTAAAGTGGTTGCCATCCCAGAAATAACAACTATCCATATAAAAATCATCATAATCGGCCTCAAAATCATACCAAGCATATCATTTTTTATTATATTTGTCCTTAATGTCTTACATAATATACCTCTCTTGCATTGCAAGTGTGATCACTTGAATATTTTTTCAAACACTTGCCCGACCATGTTGACAACTTGTGTGAAATTTTGTCTTGAGGTCTTCTAACTATCTTTGAATTTCTAGGAGGATTCAAATATCCATTGGAAACACCACATATAATATACCAAAATAAATCTCTTAAAATTATCTATCCAATGGAACTTATTTGGTAGCAATTTGAGCACCTTGTGAAAAATTTCTGAGCTCTGTAGTCCCACCACCAACACGAAGAACCTAGAAAATGACCAATTTTAAATTAAACGATATATTCACTTTCGAAGCTCCGATTTAGATGAATGTTTTTTTGAAAGATGAACTCAGATCTGTAATTTTGTTTTTCAAATTTGGCCCCAGGTGCTACAAAAATCAACAAAATCACGTGGCCATCCGCAGATAAACCCTGAAAAATAATAGATTTGAAAATGATGATAATTTGACCTCTCAGACTCCATTTTAGACGATTGTTTTTGAAATTAGTTTTTTCTACAAGAGGAACGCAAATATTCAACCATTTTTTGAAAATTCCACACAAAAATATACAGGGTTTGTCTAACGTTTCGTGACCCTTTTTTCTATTTGGAAATTTTTTTTGCAAAATAATAAAAAATTCCCATTTTCATGGGTGAAAAAAGTGCTATTATACCAATTGTTAAGTACCAAATACTTGAACACAAAAACTCCATAATAGATACACAAATAGTGTAGAATAAACCACACTTTATTATTATGAAAACCCTTGAGGTAGGGAAACACCATACAATAGATCCTATTATGGAAGGGATCCTCTCCTGTTCACTTACCTATTTGAGGGGGGAAACCTCCTAATGAGCTACGCTCAACATACAATACTTCTTCTTGAATTCCATTAAATTGCTTGAACCTATTTATATAGTGCTACCAACCACTTAAGAATATGAGGAGGAACCTTCTAATAAGTCCTCTTACATTTATTATGTTCACACTAATATATCTAGCTACTATAATGGACCTTATTTAATAATATAGTGGACCTAGTCCACCTTACATTGAATGACCTCCAACATTGTGACTATAGGCCCTTCTTTCCCCCATTATCTCTCTATCTACACTACATTATTAAGGTAATGGGGGAGGGGGGGCAAGGCCCACAATGATAGTAGTGGACTCAATTAAATGTAAGGTGGACTAGGTTCACCATATTATTAAATAAGGTCCACTATGGTCATTAGATATATTAGTGTGAACATAATAAATATAAGAGGACTTATTAGAATGTTCCACTTCTAGAAGGTTCCTCCTCTAGAATGTTCTTAGGTGGTTGGTAGCACTATATAAATGGGTTCAAGCAATGTAATGGAAGTCAAGAAGAAGTATTGTATGTTGAGTGTAGTTCATTAGGAGGTTACCTCCTCGAAGAGGCAAGTGAACAAGAGAGGATCCCTTACATAATAATATCTATTGTATGGTGTTTTCCTACCTCAAGGTTTTTGATAATAATAAAGTGTGTTTTCTTTTATAGTATTATTGGATATATTATGGTGTTTTTGTAATGTAGTGTATCTAGAGAGGTAATGGGGGGAGGAGGAGGAGGAGGAGAGAAGAGCCCATAGTGATAATAGTTGAGGCCATTCAATAAGTCCTCTTACATTTATTATGTTCACACTAATATATCTAACTACCATAGTGGACATTATTTAATAATATAGTGGACCTAGTCCACCTTACATTGAATGGCCTCCACTATTATCACTATGGGCCCTTCGCCCCCCCAATTACCTCTCTATCTATACTATAATTAGTGATATGGAATAAACCTACCAAGGAATCAAAGTTCTCTTTGGATGTCTTCTTCTCAGATACATGAGGAATTAGATGAACCTTCATTGAATCCAAGAGTACCCGCTCAACTTTGATCTCCTTCTTCTGGTGAATTTCCAAGTATGTAGGATCTGTTGGTGGAGTAACTAATTTTTCCACTAACTCCAAAATTTCATACTCCTTTAATGCCAAAGTTACTATTTCTTTCCAATATAGGAGGTTGGATTCTCCATCCAATCTATCTTCAAATCTCAAAGGTGTTGATGCCATCCCTTAGACATGATAAATTTCCCTGGAAATAACTTGCTGCTAAAAATTGCCTTGTACTAACCTGTAAATCCTCTGCTTGCACTATTTGTGCTAACCACACGACCTGTATGTTGATTCTCACACTGTTCTGTGTGATTTGTGTACTGGTACTCATGCTATTACTGCACAACCTGTAACTGACTACCCATGTTATATGCGTTCCTGTATCAAAAGAACCTTCACTGTTCTTAATGATCGACTCGACTGTATTATGGCTGTTTCCCTGAAACTTGTCCTTGAATTTCTTCTTTCTAGTTATAGATCTGAGATTTGGCTTCCTCTCAGAGAACTAGCTCTGATTCCATGTTGAAATCGTTACTCTGGCACCTAGGTATTTTGTTATTTAGTGATTTACTTACTACAAATTAGATTAGCAGCTCAGAAAACAAAAATATGCTGCTAGAATATTTATCTCAAATAAAGATAGCAGAAGACATACTGGAAACCAAAAACTCATGCACAATACACAAAGATTTTCTACCCATCAACTGATCTTATCATTCAAATAACTTCAAAGCTTACAAGGGCTCCCTTACTGGGAAAATGGTCCAAATATAAAAGAGACAAAGTACATCAAAAAAATGATTGGATGACATGTTGCCAAACCAATTGTACAATCTTGTACGACAAAAATGTGACTGCTATGTTAATACCCATGCTGTCGTATGCTATCTGTGCAATGTTGACGATTAGAATCGCAACGAGGATTTCGCCCATAAAGTATTGCTAAAGCCTATTAATTATAATCTAATGATATAGATAATACTAGTAGGTGGGACCCCTTGTATATTGGGATATCAGATTTGGTTCTTATTTATGTTTATGCTGTTGTTCAACACTGCTTATAGGGTTCTACATGATCGATGAAACCTTGGTTTTATTGGCGATGGATAAGGCCTATTATGTGTTGGTTTTAATTACAACAAATGAATGATGGATAAGTGATCCAGATTTATGCAAGAACACAATGAAATACATAAATACACATAAACACAGAGATGCAATGGAAATAAAACTTCATTTCATTAATAACAAATGACTGAAATATGCTTACAGACAAAATGGAAATAAACTAGCTAGGGCGCTGGTAACTTATCTATGAGAAGATATGTGGAAACTATTGACCTCTGAATTGTGTTACAATGAGGCTCGAAGGCCTATTTATTATTGAGAAACAATGGAAAACCCTAAACATCCAAATACCTAACCCTAGGAGATGAAACACCAAGACTATGGGTCCCGTTTGGGTAAAATGGTGTGAGTTGTTTCACCATGTCGGATGTGTCTAGTAGAGGTGGAAATTAGGGTCGAAGGTAGTCCACATTGAAAACTAGGTACAAAATAAGGAATGGTGGAATACTGAGCTCAAATGCATTGTCCCCTATAGCCTTGGTGATGGTGTATGGACCATATCAGAGCAAGCGAAGCTTGTTGTGGGGTCCAGCGAGGCACTCCTTTTGCAAATGTAGCCACACTTTGTTGCCTACCTGGAAGTTGTGTGGAACCTGATGTTGATCATGTCGCTGCTTGTACTTAGCATTGGCTCTGTCCAAGATGTCATGAACCTGTTGGTGGATGTGATGAATGTGCTCAATGAAGTTGTTTTCCTTGTCAAACTCAGACTGGACATGAGCTAAATCTACCTGAGTAGCCTTAAATGGCATGGCTACATCAATGGGACATAGTGGCTAGAATCCCAAGCCCACCTGAAAGGGGATGTGGCTGGTTGAGCTATGGATATCCCAGTTGTAGATTTGTGTTACATAGGGGAGGCTCTCATCCCATGTGCGTGGATTCTTTGAGTTGTACATGTGCAGAATGTGTACGATCATCTGGTTGATGACTTCTGTTTGGTCATCAGTTTATAGATGGAAAGCTATGGACTTGGTGAGATTGGTGTCCAACATCGACTAGAGGCTGGACCAAAATGTACTGAGGAACTTGCTATCCTGATCTAAGATGATATATTATGGGATCCCAAAGTGTACCCACACTCGTTCAAAGAAGAGTTTAGCAGTGGCTTCTACTGTGATATTCTTCTTGTAGGCCATCATAATGGACATCTTCGAGAATCTGTCGACGACCACAAAAACACAATCATTACCATGCTTAGTAGAAGGAAGGCATGACATGTAATCCATGGACATGGATTCCCAAGGTCAACTAGGGGTAGGTAGTGAAGTATAGAGGGCTTGCTTCTTGATGGTTGGTTTGGAAATGGCATAAGTAGTGCAAGACTTGATGTACTTCTCGACATCTCGTCGAAGGTTCGACCAATGGAAATACTTTTTCAATACTGCCACAGTTTTCTCGAGCCCGAAATGCCCAATGACCCGACTGTAGTGCACCTCCAAAATCATCTTGGCACACTCGCTTGAAGGAACACAAAGGTTTCCCAGGTGACATAGCAGGGCATCCTGGAGGTGAAAATTGGGAACTTGCTTACCCTCCGAGAGTGTATTGTATGTGTGGTTGAATTATGGATCAATTTTATATAGAAGCATCCAATCAGAAGTCTCGTGCCCACAAGAGTTGAGAACAGTGGTTAGCACCACAATAGGTGGTCAGCTGAAGTAGTTTGCAACATTATTGGTGCTTCCTTTCTTGTACTTAATGTTCAAATTAAACTATTGCAGGTATGTGGACCACTTCTGACGATGATCGTTCTACAACTTCCCTTGCGTCTGTATGAATTGCAAGGGTCGGTGGTCTATGTGGATGACCATTTCCTTTCCCAAAATGTAATGCTTCCATTGTCAGCAATCTTGCACAATGGAATATAACTCTTTTTCATAAGTGGGATAGTTCCAGACTGTGTTGGAAAGTTTCTCATTGTGATATGCCACTAGATTCCCATGTTGAGTAAGGACTTCCCCAATAGCATAGTCAGAAGCATCTGTATCGATCTAAAATGGTTGTTGCAAGTCTGGTAATGTGAGCACTGGTGTAGAGTAGAGGCGATGCTTCAACTCTCCGAATTCCTTTTGTTGAGATCTAGACCAAAAGAATTTTTCTTTCGCTCCTCCCTTGGTGAATTGACTCAAGGACCAAGTGATATGAGAGAATACCAACACGAACCTGTGGTAGAAATTGGCAAGAACCAAAAATATATGGAGCTCTGTTAGGGTGGTTAGGGCTGGCCAATCCCAAATGACTTGGATCTTGGCTGGATCCACATGCACCCCCTACTCATCAATAATGTATCCCAAATATTGAACCTGGTTCATGCCAAAAGTGCACTTCTCCAAATTGGCATACAACTTATGTTGCCGTAGTGTTTGGAGGACCTGTCAGATGTGGTGGAGGTGCTCTTCCCAAGTCTGGCTGAATATCATAATGTCATCCAAGTACACCACTACAAATGAGTTGGTGAATGGATTCAAGATGTCATCCATTAGCCTCATAAAGGTTGCAGGGGTATTCATCAACCCGAAAGACATGACCAACCATTCGAAAATGCCCTCCTTGGATTTGAAGGAAGTATTCCACACATCAGAGGGTTCGATTGGTACCTGGTGATACCCAGAATTCAAGTCGATCTTGCTGAAATATTTCACCCCCTTGAGTTGGTCCAAAAGGTCATCAATCTGTGGGATTGAGTACCTATTCTGGACAATAATATTGTTCAATACCCGATAGTCAATGTAGATTCTCCAAGTCCCATCCTTCTTCTGCACCAACACGATTGGGCTCCCACAGGGTGATGAACTCAGCCGGATGTGACCTTTCTACAACAACTCCTGAATCTACCTCTTGATTTCGTCATTCTCCAAAACAGAGCACCGATATATTGGTCCATTGGGCAACGACGCACATGGGGTCAGATCGATAGGGTGCTTGACTTGGCATTGTAGAGGCACCCCTATGGGGGAGGTGAAGATGTCCTTGTACTCCTCCATGACCTTATCCATCTGTTGTTGTCATGCAGAGGGGCCCTGTATGGAGGTCATGGCCACAATATCATTTATGCTAGATCGAGAACATGCAGACTGCTCTAATATCACTGATCCAGATTTATGCAGGAACATAATGAAATATATAAATACACATAAACGCATAGATGTAGTGGAAATAAAACTTCATTTCATTAATAACAAATGATTGAAATATGCTTACATACATAATGGAAATAAACTAGCTAGGGCGCTGGTAGCTTATCTCTGAGAAGATATGTGGTGACTACTAGCCTCTGAAATATGTTACAATGAGGCTCAAAGGCCTATTTACTATTGAGAAACAATGGAAAACCCTAAACATCCAAATAACTAACCCTAGGAGATGAAACACCAAGACTATGGGCCCCGTTTGGGTAAATTGGTACATCAACTTCACGGGGACGTAACTTTGGCATACGATCTCCGTTTGACATGCTCAATACCTCGTTAGAAATATCTATCCGAGGAATACACTTTTGTTGTGTGAAACATCTAAGGAACTTCCATTTGGCTCCCCATTTTCCCCAAAAACGTCGTTTAGGGCCTCAAAACGGCTTAGGAAGTTCATGATCCGAAAAACTGCTAAAAATAGTAAACCGTGTGGAAACTGAAAAACTAAAAGAAGAAATGGTGGGGGTCCAAGTAGAATAAGTGGGTGGCCACCAATATCCACCTAGATCAATAAGGCACATTATGTGTTGTTTCTGTTTCTCCAATCTCTAATTTCATGTTACGATGGCCTATGATTATGCATTGTTACCCTTGCTATCTGTTCTTGGATTCATTACTATGACACCTGCACAAGATACATGTTAGTAAAAAAACATAAGAGCAGTTGAAAAGACATTAAAGCAATTTGAACAAGATACAAAAGGAAGAAGCAAAAATATACTAATATGCTACACTATATGCATTGGAATTAAATGGATTGTTGTTAGCCCTAGCTAACAGGGTTAGTGGTTATACGATTTATTGAGTTATATGGAAACTCATGTGATATGTGGTATAGTATGCTTTGTAGTGATTAATGTGACATAGGGTGGAACTCTTGGTAAATAGTGGATGTTGGTTTCAATGCATGGTTTAATTGAATGAATTAATGGAATAGTGGGCTGGCGTGTACTATGGAATTGAATGACTGGAGGATGGAGGTGACATGCATTTACTGCACATCACTCCATACCCGTACCATTGGCCATCACCCTGACTTGGCTATTGTTCAATTGTGTTCATTGTGGTTAAGCTTCGATTTTCAAGCAGAGGAAGAACTGATCGGCCAAGCTCACGTTTTTAAGGTTTTCTCTGTTACAGGTATGTCTTTTCACCATCCATGAACCTGTTTTGGTTATGAAATAGATATTGGCTTGGTGATGTATGGGTCTGTTCTTTTCTTAAGACTGGCAACTGTGTAAAATTATGATATTTTTCTGGAATGAATGATTGGTGTGGTTTTCATTGCAATAATGTTTGAAGTCACAGTTTCATTGATCATTCTGAGTGTTAGAAGCCATGAAGGCTCTCTTTCATCCTTATTGGTCTTGGTTGAAGGGTTTCATTTGATCTATATTGGATGGCTATCTCCATGCATTCTTATCACCATACCTAGTCGTTTTGATGTTATAGGGTTGCTGGGTTTGAAACACCTTGTGTCACTGCGTATTGTTTCACTTGGGTATGGGTTCGTTCATGTTACTAGTGTTTTCATAGTGGGTTATGATGGCTATTATGACAAAGGGATTTCTTAAGGTTGATTTCTATTTCTCAGATCTATTTTGTCTTGGCATTCTTCGGTTGATTGGGAAAAACACGAGGGTTATACCCTGTGTGTGCATCGTTGGTTTCAGAGGTTCTCACCTGATGTTGGGGGTAGACTCCAGTCTCCTTGTGCTGGTCCACAGAGCGAACCCTTGATTTCTCAAGCCCAGTTTTGATAGAGGGAAGCATTATGTCCTGTCGAGTATACTGTTGATTGTTATGAGTTGGTGGTGTATTGTCAACAGTGTTCAATTACTAGCTCGTCTCTGTTGATTATGTTGACAATGGTGTTGGTTTTGGTATTTAGTCACTCCATTGGTTATTGTGACAATCGAATTGATAAGCTCAGCATGGGTTAATTGGTTGATTGGAGAAATGGGATTGAATACACAGTCGCTGTCTCTTACATTGTAATTATTGAATTGTTAACCCAATATTAGTTTATAATTGATTAAGTCACAACATGCTTCATGCATGATGCATTGGTATGTGTGGGCTCCCTACAACATGTGTTGTTGAGTTGATGATTGCTGTGACTGTGTGTTTTAAATTTCCAAATGGGAGTATTGCAATCATAATAGTTGTGGCATGGACATCCACTGTGTATGTTATAGATATTGTTTGATTACACCATCAGAGATGGGCACGGGTTTTATAACATCATGGTTTTGTTGCAGTCTGATTGAATTGAGAAATGGATTTAGGCATACTATCGCTGTTTCCTTGTATTGGATTGATAGCTCAATGTCGTTTGATGTTTAGATCCAGAGTAAATAGACATTTATAGTCGCAGTACCGCTCTTGCATTTTGTTGACTGGTCTGTGTATCATACAACACTGTATAAGTCAAAGTAGTGATTGCTATGCATTTAAATGGAAAATCAAGGTTGTTGCAATTTGATATATTGATGATTGTTGTTGACTGTCCACGGTGTATAGTTGATATCAGAGACGAGCAAAGATTCTGTGACAATATGGTCCCATTACAACTTAATTGTTGAACAAAATTGAGGAAATAAAATCGGGCACGATTTTTGTGTCTGGTTTGATGAATGGAATAATTCGTGGATAATGGTTGATGTTTTAGTGCTGAACATAGTGGAATTAAGTGACTGTTTATTCATTTGGGAATTGTTTTAAAACATTAAATGGATAAATGAGAAGAAACATAACTCTTCTACAAATTGTTGTGGAATGCATATTGTCTTGCTTTGATGACATTGTGTTAAATATTTGATTACGAACATTGAGCAAGTTAATGCACAAAATTGATTGAATTATACACAATAGTTGTTCATTTGATCATAGTGATTGTTTGGTTGGTGTTGGATCTTTTATGTTTGATATAGAATGATTTTATGGATTACTTAATTAATTTTATGAATAGTATCCGCTCTCTTTCCCTACCATTATTTTGCTTTTCACTAATTACAACCCCCTCGCCTTCCCACATTCCCTATTCTTAAAATTTAATTACAATTAAGAGAATTCTGTATTGAAATAGTTTGAAATCACAGTTTCTTGGTTGGAACATAGTGATATATTCTTTGGTTTACATTATAGTTGTTTTTTTGTTGTCTTTGAGCAGTAACCATGATTCTTTTCCCCCTCATTTTAACATTTTTTTTTCGCTCAATACAACCCCTCACATATCCCATAACATTTGTTCACCCCTTGCTCATTGACAATAGTTAAGCAATTTGTATGGATTGGATTGCATGAGCCTAATATGTTGCTGAGCCAAAATTTATTTCATATTTTTAAGGAGTTTTCATGTATGGTTGTTAAAATAATTATTTTCTAATCAATCATGCATGCAAGAATGATTTTTTTCATCTGAGGTAGCCATGGAAGAGGTAACCGAGGAATAGGTATTTGGAATAGGGGCCCTAGAAGGCCTAGATTCTCCATTCACTTTGATGCTGACTCACAAGAGTTAGGCCAGTTGTTTCAGGTTGGTTTTTTCAATTGTATTGGGCAAGGAGTGGTCCAACCTAGGCCTGGAAGGCCTCCCTTCCAAGCTCCACAAGCCCCTGGTATTCCTGTTCCCCCTCATGTCTAATTGCAACCCGAGGTTCCCAAAAATGACGGATGACAAGAGATTGTCCACCCGACAATCTCCCAACATCGTGGCTAGCCCAATTTGTCCTTACCTGCTCCCCTGCCTATCAATTAGATTGTCCAAGTGCACCTGTCCACTCACCAGTTCAGTCCTCTCATACTAGTGAAATGTTGAAAACTGAGTCCCACCATGCCCTTGACAAAGGAAAAGCCACTGCTGCCCCTTCATCCCCCTCCAATGGATATGATAAATCCATGTCTTCCTAGATGCATTTGAGGGATGATTGTTCTCATGTGATCAACGAGATTAGGCCTAAAGGCTCAACGCATCCAAAGGAAAATTCAGAGAAATCAAAGGGTGACAACAACAACCAAGGAAATATTGCATCTCAGAGTGGAAAATATGGTTTTTGAGTATTATTTTATTCATTGTTGATGATAGTTGACTTCAAAATTTTTGGACATCATGTTTTCTTTGGATATATGAGTAATATATTTTTGAAAATAATTTCAAATATCAATGAGATAAATTGTCAAATTTGAATGTGATGATGGGAGTCACATGGAGGGGCGTTTTTCTTAATTAACTTGTTATGTTATGATTGTTAAGAGTTAAAGGGAGTCACAAGGGGTCCCACCTACTAGTTATTATTTATTTAAAACCCTTATTATGATTTATTACTTCCCCCCTCCCCCCAACTAAAAAGTTGGTTGAGTTTTTAGTTAACTTAACTAATGAAGTAGTTCAACTACTTCAACCAATTCTAATTTGCTTAAAGAAAAAAGGAAAGGGCGGAACAAGAGGAGGATAGAAGGAGAAGCTTACTAAGGTTTGATCTTTGAGTTTATGTTGAGATAGTTCAGTTTTCATTCATTCTTTAATTTATCACAAGACTAATTATTTTTTATGATAACAGGGTCTTATTGTAGACAAAAAGATTCGGGGTTGAATTACATCATTCAGACACTTGTTTTTCAGAGGTGTTGATCTATCTTTGATAGTCTGTGTAGAATTGTTTGTTTATGAATTAGTTTTCATCACTGACAAATGCTATTGTGCAAAGTCGAGTGGGAAATAATCTGTGGCAAGCTGATCCAACTTTTAGAGTTCAGGTTTTTTGATTTTCTGTCAGAGGTCCTTTTGTATGTTTCATAGGGGACGTCTAAGTTTGATTTTGGTCCAAAAATTCTTCACAAAATTTTGTAAAGAGAATGAATCTTTGGTGAATCTTAATGAAATAAAGGATTGATTTATGTCTCATCTATCTTGATTATTGTTTTGGTGTCTTTACTTCTGTCTCTACATTTATTTCAACAACTATTATATTCAAAAAATCATATAAATAATGACTTTTCCAACAAGCTTTTATTATAAAAAGACTAGCTTAAGAACTTGTAATCAATACTTTTGAGTTAGGATATTAATTTTGATGGCTATAAACATAGGTTGGTATTCCTGTATATTTTTCTTTAGCCAAGTAGAATATGAAAATGCTTGAGTAAGATCATTTCATATATTTTCCTCAAAATTTATTTTGGTGACCATATTGGGGAGATCTTCAATATCTATCTGGTTAATTTTTATACTCAATTATCATCAAATACATCTATTTTTATGATATTGGTTCTTTGACTATTTTTATTTATTAATGACTGTGCCTGTTGCAAGGCAACCCAATATTGAGCTCGGTCTTCAAGATCAGACCATCATTGCTTTGAATCTGTTTAACACCATTTTAGACACTGCCAATACAATAACATAGCCTATAAGGATGGTGAAACCATCAAGTCCTTCAACTTGCATTTCACTAAGTTATGCAATCAGATCCCTAAACTTATTCAACCTCAGAACCAAGCCTCTTTCATGCATTACTACAATGCATTACCTTCCCCCTACCATCATAGGCTTAAGGAAAAATCCATTGATAATCTCGGTTCCACTCTGCATACTTGTTTAGAGTATGAAGAACAACTTTAAAGAATAGGTCTTCCTCAGGGAGAATCAGTTAAACAGACAAACATGAATAATCATATGATATCTTTTGAGCAAAAGGGAACCATCTCCCATCTCACCCCTAGAGCTTCATCCTCTTCTGCACCCCCCTTTAGAAATCTGATTGAAAATAATTTTTAGCCTAAAGATATATTGCCTCGAAGTTGGTGTAACTTCTTCGAGGAACACCATGAGGAAGCCACATGTGAGGTAAGGAAGAGTTCCAGAGATAATATCTTTGGTAAAAGACCAGAAACTACTATTGCTGTCGTAGATTTTTTAGAGCCAGAAGATGTCATGATCGTCAATACTAGGAACAAAGCCTATGCTCCCAAGTGAAAATTTTATCCTCCCTGCAATTCTTCTAGCCCGAGCTCATCCTCACCTGCTGCTATTGTTCAGGTTCCTAAGGTTCTTGACAATCAAGGAACAAATTCCCCTCTCCCCTCTTCCAAATACAATATCTTGAATCAATTGGCCAACATCAAATAAGATGCAACCCTTATGGACATGGTTGCCATCCCTGAACAACAGATGCATCTGAAACAATTCATGGAAGGAAAATATTCAATTGTAGCCAATCTTTCTGAAGAGGTAAACAAAGAGGATTCGTCTGTAAATAAAGTAGGTGTACATAACTTTAGATACCCTGTAAAAAACCCCCCTTTTTACATTTCTGTAAATATTATGGATAAGATTGTCCACTGTTTCCTCATTGATGGCGGTTCGGGCCCAAGTGTGATGTCAAATATTATTATGGAAGAGACATGCTTTTCTTGTACAAATGAAAACACCAAAAGAATTATCTCCTATAATAATCTACAACAAACAACCATATGCGAGATTAAATATGTGACCTTAGTTTTGTGCGCTCACCCTTAAATAAGGACAACCCTTAGTATTTAGGTAATCGATATGCCAGTAATAAATCACTCAATCATATTGGGAAGAGATTGGAAATCCTTAATGGGTGGATACCTCTCACTCGACAGAACACACTTATTTGTTCCTCGGAATGGTAAAAAAATTATAGTCCTTAGAGAAGGAAGGATCTCACCTTACATAGAGAGTGTCCCATAGCCCAATGTAAACTATATCAAAGAGGACCTAGGGGTGTATTCCATCTTTGTTGAAGAGGATAACATCCCCTTGGAAAAAAATGATTTAGATGATGGTATGTAGCACATGCACTTTGATGGTTCATGCTCTAATGAAGGTAACAGAGCTGGCATTATCTTGATTTCTCCTATAGGAAAAATCCATAACTTTTCTTATAGGTTGGAGTTTTCTTTCAAAAACAATGTCACCGAATTCAAAGCTTTGTTATTGGGCATTGAGAGTGCTTATAATCTTGGTTGTGGTCACCTTTCGGTTTTTTGGGATTTTGAGCTTGTTGTGAACCTTGTACATAAAATTTACTCTCCTAGCAATAAGTTGATGAAACGATACACCCAAACTGTTTGGGCACTTATCTTGAACCTTTTATCTTTCAACATCACTCATGTTAAGAGGGATTTAAACTCAATGGCTGATTGGTTAGCTATTTTTTCAGCCTCCCCTAATCGGAAACTTCTGCCACGTAGACCTGATTATACCTTTCAATCTCTATATCGTCAGTATATCCCTGACAATATAGAATCTTGGCAGGTCTTCCCTAACGATGAGAGAATTTGTGATTTCATTCAAAATGAACCTTTTAAGCCTAAGGAAATTACATCCATAGAAGATAACAAGATTCCTAAGGGCTTGAATCCTCTAGAGAGTTAATTTTCATTGAGTGATGTAGGCAATAAAGAGAAACAAAAATAAGAGGAGTCAAGAAGGAAGGTGGGTGAAACCATCTCCTTGAACATTGGGGCACCCGAATCTTCAAAGAATGTTAAAATAGGTGCCCAATGTTCTGATAAAGAAGAAATTAAGTTTGCCAAGATACTTGGTGGATTTCAAGATGTTTTTGCTTGGTATTATGAGGATATTCATGCTTTTTATCCTGGTCTTATACACCATGCTATCCCAATCAAGGAAGGCATGAAACTAGTTATGAAAAAACAAAGACTTATTAAATTTGCATTTAAATCAACTTTTCAAAAGGGGTTGAAAAAATTCTTAAAGGATGTGATCATTTTTCTAGTCAAGTACCCTGAATGGGTTTCCAATTGGGAACTTGTTCCAAAGGCCACTGATCATATTAGAACCTTAATTAATTTTCACACAGTCATTGAGGCTATTATGAAAAATCCTTTCCCTCTTAATATGGGAATGATTTTGCAGCAGGTTGAAAGGTCACATATGAGGCCCTTACTTGACAATTTTTTGGGTTACAGTCAAATCAAGGAAAAAGGGGCAGATGCTCACAAAACCACTCTTATCACTAATTGAGGTACCATGAGTTATAAATGCCTTATTTCTGGCTTACCTGATGCAAGTACCTCTTTTAAAAGAGCTATACAAACAACTCTTGACGAATTGATCAATATCCATATCTATCTTGATGATCTAATATTATACGTTAAAGGGTTGACAATTACCTCAGAGTTCCAAGTGTTATTTCTGGGTCCTTTAAAAATTACTTTGGTCTTGGATACTAACTCTTACATTCTAAAGGATTTACAAGAGCAATTTTTTTCCTACAACACTAACGATTCTCACTTGAAACATTACGTGGGACCAACGTGAAATTTCTAACACTGTTGGATTTTTTGTATACTAGTAACATAACTTTGCTTTCAATTTTGCACTATTTTCTTTTCTTATTTACAACAATTTGACTTCTGTTTTCTGTTTTAAACATTTCCGACTACTTTTACATTTCTGTTGTTTTAAATTTTGAAATTTTATTCTGTTATGATTTTTCTTGCTTTTTCATCTTTTAATTGATTTTGGTCAAGAATAAGATGTTGGATCAGTTTTGCCACAGTGAAACTCCTGCAAGATATTGTTAGTCAATAAAAATAAAGCTTACACAGCTGTTACGATGTTCCCCTGAATACACACTTGAACTTGATATCTACCTTCACTGTTGTCTTTTAAAAAAATCGGTTATCTCCTGCTTTTTCTTTCCATTTCTTCATCCATTTGAGAATTTCAAAGAGCAAGTCCATAATTTTTCTCCTTGAAATAAAAGAGCAGATTCTGGTTGAATGATTATGCATATAGTGATAACCCCACTCATACTTGACATTTTTCATGAGTTATTCCCAAATCCCCGGTCATTTTTCCATTAAATCTTCTCGCTTCCCCCTATTGCATAATTATTCTGGCTATATCTTGTTAATTTACTGTTCTTGGTCTGTGAAACCATGAGTTATGAGTTCTAAATATTTTGAAAACAAATTTCCCTGTGGATTTGCCAGTTTGTTGACGATTAAATCACAACGAGGATTTCTCCCGCAAAGTATTGATAAAGCCTGTTAATTATAAGCCGATGATATATATATATATATAATACTAGTAGGTAAGACCCCCTTGTAGATTGGGAGATCAGATCTGGTTCTTATTTATGTTTATGCTGTTGTTTGACACTGCTTACAAGGTTCTACATGATTGATGAAATATTGGTTTTATTGGAGATGGATAAGGCCTATTATGTGTTGGTTCTAATTACGACAAATGAATGATGGATAAGGCATGTTATGTGTTGTTTTTGCTACTCCAAGCTCTAATTTCATGTTACGATGGCCTATGATTATCCATTGTTACCCTTGCTATCTGTTCATGGATTCATTACTGTGACACCTGCACAAGATACATGTTAATAACAACACATAAGAGTAGTTGAAAAGACATTAAAGCAATTTGAACAAGATACAAAAGGAAGAAGATAAACTATACTAATATGCTACACTATATGCATTGGAATTAAAGGGATTGTTGTTAGCCCTAGCTAACGAGGTTAGTGGTTATACGATTTATTGAGTTATATGGAAATCCATGTGATATGCGTTATAGTATGGTTGGAAGTGATTAATGTGGCATAGGGTGGCACTGTTGGCAAATAGTGGATGTTGGTTTCGATGCATGGTTTAATTGAATGAATTAATGGAACAGTGGGCTGGCGTGTACTATGGAATTGAATGACCGGAGGATGGAGGCGACGTGCATTTACTGCATGTCACTCCATACCCCTCCCACTGGACATCACCTTGGCTTGGCTATTGTTCAATTGTGTTCATTGTGGTTAAGCATCGATTTTCAAGCAGAGCAAGAACTGCTCGACCAAGCTCGCATTTTTAAGGTTTTCTCGGTTACAAGTATGTATTTTCTCCATCCATGAACCCACTCTGGTTATGAAATAGATATTGTCTTAGTGATGTATGGGTCTTTGATTTTCTTAAGACTGGCAACTGTGTAAAATTATGATATTTTTTTGGAATGAATGGTTGGTGTGGTTTTCAATGCAATAATGTTTGAAGTCATAGTTTCATTGATCATTCTAAGTGTTAGAATCCATGAAGGCTCTCTGTCATCCTCATTGGTCTT
Source organism: Picea engelmannii (assembly GCA_009831015.1). Taxonomy (NCBI): domain Eukaryota; kingdom Viridiplantae; phylum Streptophyta; class Pinopsida; order Pinales; family Pinaceae; genus Picea; species Picea engelmannii. Next base: position 12,247 of record ML822067.1, on the reverse strand, counting down.
GGTTGAAGGGTTTCATTCGGTCCAGATTGGATGGCCATATCCATGCATTCTAATAACAATACCCAATTGTTTTACTATTATGGGGTTGTTGGGTCTGAAACACCTTGTGTCAATGCGTATGGGTTCATTCATGTTACTGGTGTTTTCACAGTGGGTTATGATGGATATTATTTCAAAGGGATTTATTAAGGTTGATTGATATTTCTCGTCTCTGTTTTGTCTCAGCATTCTTCGGTTGATTGGGAAAACCATGAGGGTTATACCGTGCATGTGCACCGTTGGTTTCATATATTCTCACCCGATGTTGGGGGTCGACTCCAGTCTCCCTGTGTTGGACCACAGAGTGAACCCTTGATTTCTCAAGCCCGGTTTTGATAGAGGGAACTGTTATGTCCTGTAGGGTATACTGTTGATTTTTATGAGTTGGTGGTGTATTGTCAACAGTGTTCGATTACTGGCTCGTCTTTGTTGATTATGTTGACAATGGTGTTGGTTTTGGTATTTAGTCATTGCATTGGTTATTATGACAATCGAATTGATAGGCTCAACATGGTTAATTGGTTGATTGGAGAAATGGGATTGAATACACAGTCACTGTCTCTTACATTGTACATATTGAATTGTTAACCCAACATTAGTTTATAATTGATTAAGTCACATCATGCTTCGTGCGTGATGCATTGGTATGTGTGGGCTCCCTACAACATGTGTTGTTGAGTTGATGGTTGCTGTTACTGTGTGTTTTAAATTTCCAAATGGGAGTATTGAAATCATAATAGTTGTGGCGTGGCCATCCACTGTGTATGTTATAGATATTGTTTTATTATGCCCTCAGATATGGGCACGCGTTTTATAACAACATGGTTTTGTTGCAATTTGATTGAATTGAGAAATGGATTTAGGCATACTGTTGTTGTTTCCTTATATTGGATTGATATCTCAATGTCGTTTGATGTTTAGATCCATATTAAATAGACATTTACAATCACAGTAACGCTCTTGCAGTTTCTTGACTAGTCTATGTATCATACAACATCGTATAAATCAAAGTAATGATTACTGTGCATTTAATTTGAAAATCAAGGTTGTTGCAATTTGATATATTGATGATTGTTGTTGATTGTCGACTGTGTATAGTTGATATCAGATATTTGCACAGATTCTGTGATAGTATGGTACCATTACAACTTAATTGTTAAACGAAAAATGAGGAAATAAAATCGGGCATGATTTTTGTGTCTGGTTTGATGAATGAAATAATTCGTGGATAGTGGTTGATGTTTTAGTGCTGAACAAAGTGGAATTATGTGACTGTTTATTCATTTGGGAATTGTTTTAAAAAATTAAATGGATAAATGAAAAGAAACATAACTCTTCTACAGGTTGTTGTGGAATGCATATTGTCTTGTCTTGATGACACTGTGTTAAATATTTGATTACGAACAATGAGCAAGTTAATGAACAAAATTGATTGAATTATACACAGTAGTTGTTCATTTGATCACAATGATTGTTTGGTTGGTGTTGGATCTCTTATGTTTGATATAGAATGATTTTATGGATTAATTAATTAATTTTATGAACAATATTCTCTCTCTTTCCATACCATTATTTCACTTTTCACTAATTACAACCCCCTCGCCTTCCCACATTCATTTTTCACTCCTTGTTCTTAAAATTTAATTACAGTTAAGAGAATTCTGTATTGAAACAACTTGAAATCACAGTTTCTTGGTTGGAACACAATGATATATTCTTTGGTTTACATTACAATTGATTGTTTGTTTTCTTTGAGCAGTAACCATGATTCTTTCCCCCCTCATTTTAACATTTTTTTCGCTCAATACAACCCCTCTCATATCCTAGAACCTTTGTTCACCCCCTGCTCATTGACAATAGTTAAGAAATTTGTAAGGATTGGATTGCATGAGCTTGATATGTTGTTGAGCCAAAATTTATTTCATATTTTAAAGGATTTTTCATGTATGGTCGTTAAAAGAATTATTTTCTAATCAATCATGCATGCAAGAATGAGTTTTTTCAGCTGAGGTATCCATGGCAGAGGTAACCGAGGAAGAGGTAATTGGAACAGGGGCCCTAGATTCTCCATTCACTTTGATGTCGACTCACAAAAGTTAGGCTAGTTATTTCAGGTTGGATTTTTCAATTGGATTGGGCAAGGAGTGGTCCAACCTAGGCTTGAAAGGCCTCCCTTCCAAGCTCCACAAGCCCCTGGTATTCTCATGACTCCTCATGTATCATTGCAACCCAAGGTTCCCAAAAAAAATGGATGGCAAGAGATTGTCCACCCGACAATATCCCAACATTATGGCTAGCCCAATTTGTCCTTACCTTCTCCCCCGCCTATCAACAAGATTTTCCAAGATGCACCTATCCACTCACTAGTTCAGTCCTCTCATGCTAGCAAAAGGTTTAAAACTGAGGCCCACCATGCCCTTGACAAAGGAAAAGCCACTGCTTCCCCTTCCTCCCCCTCCAATGGCTCTGATAAATACGTTTCTTCACAGATGCATTTGAGGGACCATTGTTCTCATGTGATTAACGATATTATGCCTAAAGGCTCAGTGCAACCAAAGGAAAATTTAGAGAAATCAAAGGGTGATAGCAGAAACCAAGGAAAGATTGCCTCTCTGTTATCCACAATTTTGGTCATCGAGATGATGTCATGATAATGTCATGATAATGGAGAATCAACCTCTTCACTAAGAACACTTTCCTGAGAAAAGTTACATTTTTCTTCTTCCAGAAATCATGCTTTCAAAGAATGTTCACAGGCTACCTATATAGCTGCCTGCGAGAATGCCTAATTCTCGCAGGCTGCATTAAGCTGGGGTGCGAACAATTCACACTGTAACTAATAGCCAGGGTGAGAACATGCTCTAAAGGAAGGAAAAAGATAAAAAATCTCGAATCTTCTAGAAAGGAATCTTCTAGAAACATGAGTTGGCTTCGAATGGTTGTTCAAGTGCTGGCATTCCAGATATCTTGGGATCATTTCCTATCCAAGTAACTAATCTATCTTCTCCTATATATTGAGGAGATTGCTCATGGAAAAGGTTAAGCAAGTTAGAAGCAAGCTAGCAAGAGATTGATTGGAGAATTAGTGCAAGACTGTAAGGAGGACTGATGCTACAACAGCAAGAGACTACAACAAAGTCATTAAAAGTGGTTGATTTCCTTCATGCATGAGCAAGTGTGTGTGTCAGAGCTAGGAACCATCGAAAGGAGACCTACGAAATCAAGGCTCAGGTTGTAAGTTTCACTTTCAATTAATTCAATACAGTAATATGTCCCTTTCCCATAAAGATGGTGTCACTTTATTACATAACTCCTTGATCATATGTATAGACTAGCTATTGAATATATTAATTCGTCTTTACTTCGATTGGTTTGTACTGTTGTGATATGGACGGTGCAAGAGCATTGGAGCAAAGCTTGGAACAACAGAGACCTAAGGAAAGCGTTCATAAGGTATGTCCATAATCCTTACCTCTTAGTTCATTCCATAGGCTAGATCTAGGGAAAGTGTATTATTCTGTCATGTTTTGTTCTAGATCCAGGTGGATCTAGGGAGATCGGTTTGTGTCCGCACTTACGGATTTATCCTGAAACAAAATTGGCGACTCCACTGGGGAACTATCCCTTTTTCTTTATGGTTTTTTGAATTTTCTGTGGCCATTTGCTCTATTTGCATTTTTCTCCTGTTTTGTCAGTGTCTGAGTCCTCAGGATATCCTGAGAGACCTTCTGGGTCTATAAGCCAACTTGGATTTTACTTGCATTTTCAAATTTTTCATTATCTTCAGGGATTCTTGCACTGTGTCCATTGACAGCCTGCGAGAACCATTCAAGTTCGCACTCTACGTATATAGTCCAGTGCGAACCCCTCGCACATTGCTCCACAGTGGCCTGCGAGAACACTATCTTCTTGCATTGTGTATCACTGCTGGCCTGCGAGCAGCTTTTGGAAAATTTTGGAAATTGATTTTTGACTTTTTCAATTGCTCAGAACGGTTGAATTGCATCTTTTTGGCTTATTGAGCTATTGATTTATATATCTCTTTCTTTAATTTGCTTGCTGGAACAGATTTAGAATTTCTAGGTCTTTCTTGCTTTTGATAGCTTGACTTTCGTTTCTTGGCTCTGTTTGGCATTTTCTTTCTCTCCGATTTCCGGAGTTGAGTGTGTCTGATTGACTAGGAACCAGTGATTGGTAGAGAGTCAAGCGTTTTGTGTTTCTCATTTGATTAGTGGTTCGAAAGGACATTTTTCATTTGCATTGAGGAACTCCTTTGTTTGATTTTTGTTTTTACTTTCGTTGAAAGTATTGGATTGGGTTGTTTGTTTGGGTCTGTATGATTTGGTTTTATTTTCTCATTAATTAGAGTTCTTCTTGGAAAGTGAACAACAATTTTTCTTTCAAGATTTTGTTTTTGTGATTTCGAAAACATTGAAAATCAAGTTTTTAGAGTTTGTTTGAAAAAGACATATGGAAATTGTTCATTGATATATGATTGTTTACATTGGCATCTGCACGGAAATTGAGCATTGCACTTGCATTGTAGTATTGAGATTGATTTGGAAGATACTCTCTCTCCCGTAACTAGGATTCATGGAATGAAAAGGATTACATTTCATCATTATCCTTGCATTATTTGGGTCAGAGTCATACATCACGAGTTTCACTTTCGTTACCTTTGAGTAAACAACAACTTTTAAAAACATTGCGTAATATTAAAATTGATCTAGTAACTCTTTTCCAGGGCTCTTTTACACCAACATTTAGCTAGGCTAGTGCTTTGGAGTAGGAAGAGAGATACACTCTCCAAAAGCTAAAAAACACACGATAGCATCTTGAGTTAGGGAGTGTTAAATTCCATTGGCAGCATATTGTCCTGGGACGCCCTTCTAACACAAGGGTCAAGCACTAGGTCACATTGGTGTTGGCAGAGTTATTAACCTTGCTTTGTTGACATCGGTGTAGAGATTGCACGTATTACGGGGATCACTCCGAGGTATACCCACAATTATGAGTGGAAGCCTTTGAGTTGGTTTCGGGCTAGATACCCTGCCCTTGTGTGTGGATTGGACTGACGACTGTTCCCCCAGGCTGTACTGTTGTTTGTGGTGACCTTAGTGGACTTTCTCTCTAGGTTCTTATCCAAGGTGACTGTGGAGGGGAAAGTCTTCATGGTACCTGGAGTCGACGTTGATCAAACTCACTCGGGATCCTTGGAGGGTATACCCACAATTATGTGTGGGAGCTTGCACCAGGGCATAAGTCTGTTAAGCAGGTCGTCAACGTAACTTTTCCACCTTAGCCCCGCTCCTTCTTGTCTCGTTGTTGCGACGTTGGATTTCATCACCAACTAGTGGCTTTGATATTAGAAGGTATTGTTTTCTTGGTGATTGCTTCTAGATTTTGTTTACTAGTGTATGCTGATCATTTCTCGAAGTTGACCATAGGACTTTTGTTGGGGAATTTGTTGCTTGTTTACAATTGCTCCCCCACGACGTTCACGTAGGATGCAAGGTTTGTCCCCGGAACATCCGGAAGCTTCACAACCTTTGCATACAAAAACACATGAGGGTACCCTTGAGGACTCTCCTCGTCCAGGTGAAATCCCCCTTGTTACTTTACCACACGTGGACGCAAGTGAAGTCCCAAATATTTTTACACCACCTCCACAAGTAGAACCTACTGATCCTCTTACTAATTTTCGAATTACCCATACTATAGAGGACTATCGCATTCGTCGTGGTGAACGACCTGTTGGACGATTCAATCCTTCTGAAGAAACTGTTGTTACATCTTTCGAATCAACTGCTGGGCCTTCTCACGGTGTAGTAGGCCAAGATCCTTTTTGGTCGGGTGATTTCCGACGAGTTCTTTTTGGTACTAAGTCACCACCTGTCTACGAAATCAACCCTCCTATGTCTCCTGAACCAGAAACTACACCAGAGACTACCACTTATCATTTTGTTCTTCCTCCTGAGATGGCTCATCTCGTGAATGCTATGAGTGTCCAAACCGAGATTCCTTCAACTACTATTGCCCCTATCAACACCCAGTGAATGCATGAGGTCAACCCGAATTTACCCCCTGGTTACCATGCGTTGAATCCTTTGTTGAATGTTTCCCATCCAACACCTCCACAAACCCTAGTTGGTTCTCCAGGTGGTCCTCCATTTCCTGGGCATCCTATTCCTGGTTTCATCCTGACACTCCCTCAGTTTCCTACTGGAAATCCTAATACTAGTAGCACTATCTCAACTGTTGCACCAAACTTGCACATTCCGGTGGGTGGACAGGGTAGTACGATTCCTTTTCCTTTTCCGGGACATAACATCATTACCACACAACCTACTGTTGGTACACAAATCCTGGGGGGAATTATACCTATGGTAGGGGGACCAACCTCTCCTTTTGGGCAAACCATACCTCCTGAGTTGGCCCAGTATTGGCAACATCTTTTACGAAACATACCTTTTGCTGGGGGGCAAGCAACAGTCCCTCCTGCAGACCAACCATATCCAGGTGTGACTAATCCTATTTTGGGTTCGGGTCAAACTTCCCAACCTCAGGTCCCTGCTCAAACTCAAGGTTCTAATCCTTGGGGCTACTACCCTATCCATCCACCACCAAACCAACCCGGAGCTTCCCTCTACGGACAATTTGCCTATGCTCCTACTGGTCTGCCAACGGGGCTTCCACCCCAAAGTCATCAGTACCTGCAAGTGAATCGATAGTTGCCTTTTCTTGCTACTTTGGATTTGCCAGATTTGTCTAGGATTCTAGACGATCCTATCCGTCACTCTCCCCAATGGCCTGCTGTTCCTGCAAAGATTCCATCGGACATCCTGAAATTCGATGGCAAGGTGAGAGAGGACCCTAATAATCATTTCATGACTTTTCATTTATGGTGTTTGTCTAATTCGTTAATGGACGACTCCATTCGTCTCCGTATTTTTCAACGAACCCTCACTGGAGCTGCTGCGAAGTGGTACATTGAGTTACCATGAGGTTTCTTTTCCGATTTTCACACCCTTGCTATGGATTTCCTCACACATTACCAGTTACTGATCCGTTATGATACTGGGACTGAGATTTTAACTTCCTTCAAACAAAATACAAGAACTCATATATCTGATCATATTCATGAGTGGCGAAGGAGGCGATGTCTCATCAAACTTGAGCTTCCTGATCAGTTACTGGCAGAGTGGTTTACGAAATATTTTGTGAACAAAATCGGTAAAGACATTGCTATGGACGGTGTTGTTATAGAAGAGTAGGCTATAAGTCGTGCTCAGTATCTTGATCTCATTTATTCGCAAACAGGAACTCTTTATGATCTATTACCGGACTTGCCTCGTCCTGGTGCTTCTAGCGCTTCAACCACCCCAGCTGCTTCACATGCAGTCGATGGTGTGATTGGGACTACTCATGCCCAATCACATTCTGTTTCAAACATGACCCCAAAATCCAATTCTTATAATGTTCAAAGTGATCCGTCTCCTGCTCCTCCCGCCGGTAAAACCTCTGAAGTAAACGCTGTTCAGTCTACGCCGACCGGTAAGAACAAATCTAAGAAATGGAGAGGCAAGAATAAGGAGAGTAAAAATAATAATCCGAATGAGCAAACCAAAACCCCTCCTATTGAAGACCGGGATAAGCGCAAACCACGCTACAATTGCCTTATCTGTGGTGACGATCACTACACGAAGGATTGTTCGAGACGTGCCGAGGTTAACAAGTTCCTTCAAGGACAACCAAAATACTCTACGCCGACAGTCTTATCCCAACCCTTCCCATCTCAACAACAGGCTTCGTTGGTCATCCATGACCAACCCTCTACTTCTACATCATCTTATGTTTTGATGTGCACTGGTGATTCCAAGAAAGATAATGTTGCACTTGCCACTAGAGCTAAAGACTATACTCCTTCTAAGGAGAAGGTTGACGACTTACCTCCTAATCTGGTACAAACCTCTCCACCAAATCCATCTACAAACGGTCCTCTTCATCTCGAATGACCAAGTCTTGATACAGTTATACGACCACCCCTGAAAGGTGTCGTTAAGAAATTGACATTCACTCCTCATGCTCGTGCGGCCCAGAACTATAGCATTGTCGAAGATCTGGCCCAAGCACCTTCAACGATGTCTGCCCTTGAAGTCCTTCAGTCTTGTCCTGCACAACGAAGGGCTCTGTTGAAAGCTATAGGTGGAATTGATCCCACAGATACGAATTTGATAGTCTTTGACTTGGAAGACCATATTCCAAGGTTACCCCCATAGCTTGCGTTTCAAATACAAGTTGTTGTCGCCGACAAGAGAATTTGTCGGATTGTTGTTGATGAGGGGGCCTCTACGTGTGTGATGTCTTTTTCTTGTTGGAAAGCCATTGGCTCTCCCCCTTTAAGTGAATCACAAAACACTTTGAGAGCCTTCAATGGCTCTGGTTTTAAGCCTTACAACGTTCTCCCGTCATTGCCTGTTACTCTCGAAGGTAAGACTGTCTAGGTTGAAGTGGAAGTTTTCGATGCTCCCCTAGATTACAATCTTCTACTTGGACGTAGCTGGGTAAATTCTATGCGTGCTGTTGTGTCAACCCTTTTCTGTGTCCTCCAATTTCCTCACCAAGGAAAAGTGGTTATGGTGTATCAACTTGCCTTCTTTAATGCTGATACTCGCACTGACAACGTGCCGTTTATAGCTAAAACCCCACTGGGTTACGAGAATGTTGGAGTCGGTCTCTTAAAAGACTCTTCGATAATGGGTACTTTTCCCATACCACCACCACTCGATATTCCACGCCCGTTAGTTGCTTCTATTAATATGATCTCTTCTGTGCCTCATGAACTCCCTGTGTCTAACGACCCTTGGATAGTCCTTGATCCTGGAGATCATATTCATTTCGGCGACGTCATGCCGTTAAGTCTGGTTGAGTCTGCTTATCACGCCATTCAATCATCAACCCTTACTACTTCTTCTTTTGACGAGTTGTCTCCTGATCCTTTCCGTGTCATCTTCCCTACTGACGAGATGATCATGTCCGTCCTAGATGACACACTTTGGGATGATGGACATCATCGTTCCATTCTGTTTCTGGAACAACAGACTCTCGATAATTATCAGCGGATTTCGACTCCGTCGACCGTTGTTGTTATATCTAATGTTCCCCAATCTACACGCGATGTGTTCGCAGAAGGGAACCTCAGTAACATTTCTCCCACGATACCCATTGATATTTCAGTTAAACCTGGGATAGTCGAGAACGTTCATATTGGAGCTTCGTGTTCTCTCGAGGAAATTGTCACTTATACTTCCTTGTTTAAATATTTTCGCGATATCTTTGCCTGGAGTTACAAAGAGATGCCGGGTATTGACCCTGCTATCATTGTTCATGAAATCAAGACATACCCCGGAGCTAAACCAGTCCGACAACGCCTCTGTCCTGTCCATCCATGTAAAGCGACAACCATTAAACTCGAAGTTGAAAAACTTCTTAAAGCCGGTTTTATTTATCCCGTGGCATTGACAGAGTGGGTTTCCAACCCCATACCGATTGATAAGAAAGGTGGTAGTATACGCGTTTGTGTTGATTATTGGGATATCAACAAAGGTTGTCCAAAGGACAATTTTTGAACCCCTTTCGTTGACCGGATCATCGATGACTGTGCCGGTAGTGAAATCTTTTCCCTCATGGATGGATTTTCCGGCTATAATCAAATCAATATCGCTCTTGAGGACCAACATAAAACAACTTTTATTTGTCCTTGGGGTACTTTCGCCTACAGGAAACTCCCTTTCGGTTTAAAGAACGCAGGTGCAACGTTCCAATGTGCTATGTCTTACGTATTTCACGATATCAAGCATATCGTTCAACCTTATTTGGACGATTTGCCGGCTCACTCTTTACGTCGAGTCGATCACCCTAATCATCTCCGAGCATTTTTCATTCATTGTCGATTCTATCGCATTCACCTGAATCCTCATAAATGTGTCTTTTGTGTAGAATCCGACCGTCTCATTGGTTTCATAGTTTCACGTCATGGGATCCGGGTAGATCCTATTAAGGTTGAGGCGATTCTTAATATCCCTCCTCCTTCTTCACTGCGCCAGTTACAAAGTTTGCAAGGGAAAGCGAACTTTATTCGTCGTTTCATCCCGAATTACGCTGAGATTACTCGCGGTTTCACCCGTCTTCTAAAGAAAGATTCAGAGTTTGTCTTGGATAAGGTTGCTAACAACGCTTTTGAAGCCTTGAAATTATCCCTCACGAAAGCTCCTCTTCTTTTCCCTCCGGATTATAGTCAAGATTACTTTCTTTATCTAGCTGCGTCCGAGTACACTATCGGCATGGTCCTCATTCAAGAGGATGATAACCACGATGAAAATGTTATCTATTACTTGAGTAGAAGTTTATCATCCACGGAAATCAAGTACCAACATGTTGAGAAGATGGCTCTGGTTGCTGTTCAAGCAGTTCAACATTTTCGTCATTATATTCTCTCCAAGAAGACTATCGTGATTTCACACTGTAACCCCATGCAACACATATTGACACGTCAATTGCTGGGGGGAAAGTACTCCAAGTGGATTGTTATTCTCTAGGAGTTCGATTTGGAATTCGATCGCGCCACGTCGAAGAAATCCCTAGTTTTCGCTGAGTTAATTTGTGATTTTCCCCACACTGCCACGGAAAAGGTAGCAGTCGATTCGTTACCTGACGAGTCACTTTTCCTTATCAGTACC
>ML822066.1:99944-116010 GCA_009831015.1 Picea engelmannii | reverse complement strand
TTTGTAAATGCAACAATTGGTGATGCAAATCCAAGAGATTATAGGGATATATATGAAGGCAACGAGAATGAAAATTGTGCAAAAGTCATCTCTTGTAATGCAAAAGATCCTTGAGGGACAAAGTAAATACCTCAAAACCATCCTCTATTTCATTGAGAAACCTTTCGAAAAAGGGGTTAAAATATGTTGACTTTAACCTAAAGGCCAATGAATATGGCTTTAATTATTGGATATGGTTATATAATAAAATAGACTCTAGAATATAAGTTTGGTGCAATAAATGGTTATCTCTAGGGAGACTTACCCATGTCAAATCAATCTTGGAATCAACCCCAATATATTGGCACTCCATTCTACACATACTTATTGGGATTCATAAAAATAAGGAAGAAAGTCTTTGAATTTTTATGGAGATGAAAGAAATAAAGAGATGATATGGCCTAACTTAACTAGACAAGACTCTCTAAGACTAAGAAACTTGGGGGATGGGGTTTGAGAAACATACAATATTTAGCAAGGAATTAGCAATAAATAGCCTATGTAGGCCCTTTAAAGGAGAAGGATTGTGGCATGAAATCATGATAATGGAATATATTAAGCCCCTATCCTTTTAGGAGTGGAATATAAATGAATCAATATTCCAACATTTTTCCCCCATAATGATCATTTGGAAATATTCCAATATCATCTTTGAATTTGTTGAACTTTTCCTTTGATAGTGCTTTGGTGAATATATCTTCTATCTGATCTTTTGTTCTGCAATACATAATCTTAATCACACAATGTTGAACCAAATCTTGAACAAAATGATATTGAATATCGATATTCTTTGTCTGCTTATGAAAAACTAGATTCTTTGTCATTTGAATAGAACTTTGATGATCACATATCAACTAAGTGGGTTTCTCCTGTTGTTCAGGTAAATCCTCCAGAATTATTCTTAACCACACTACTTCACATGCTACTGTTGTTGTGACTTTATACTCTGCTTCTGCCGTGGAGAGAGAAACATTTGGTTTCTTTTTAATAATCCAAGAAACCGTTGTTGAACCCATGCTAAATGAATACCTTGAAGCTGATTTCATGTCATCCATGCATCCTTTCCAATATGGATATGTATAACCAATTGGCCTGAAATAGTCTATAGATATGTATACTAAACCATAGCCAATTGTACCATGTAGATATATCAAAATGTTCTTAGCTTCTTTCGAATTCAATTCCTTGGGATCTATTATGAATCTAGAAACCATAGTGACTGTAAAATATATATTTGGTCAAGTTGTAGTTAAGTTGATAAAAATTCCAACCAATTGACGATGAAAAGTAACATCAACTAAATTAGAGTCATAATGTTCATATAACTTTAACCCGACTTCCAAAGGAGTTGTCCATGACTTGCAACTCAACATTCTGAACTTCTTAAGAATATCCCAAGTATACTTGGATTTTGAAATGAAAATACTATCTTCCTTCTGCCAGAGTTCAATACCCAAAAAATAATGCAACTCACCAAGATCTACCATGTCAAACTCAACAATCATATGTGACTAAATTTTTTGAAATAGTTCAACATTGTTCCTTGTGTAGATCAAATCATCAACATATAATGCAACTATCAGAATTTTTTGTCTTGACTGAAAAATATAGAGATTGGGTTCAGGTAAACTTTTAACTAACCCATGATCATGAAAATATTTATCAATTATGGAATACCATGCTCTTGGCGCTTGTTTGAGACCATACACAACCTTCTTCAAATTTTAGACACAATATTATTTACCTGGAACTTCAAAACCTTCTGGTTTCTCTACACAAATTTATTCATCCACATAACCATTCAAGAAAGCTGATTTAAAATCCATCTAAAAAATTATCCATTTATACTATGCAACCAATGCAAGTACCATCATGATTGTATCCAACTTTGCAATTGGAGCAAATGTTTTAGATTAATAAATTTCTTCCTTTTGTACATAACCTTTTGCAACTAAATGGGCCTTATACTTATCAATTGTTCCATCTGATTTATACTTAGTTTTATAAACCCATTTAGTACCAATCACATCTTTTCCTTTTAGTAAATTGAACAAGTCCCATGTATCATTTATTACCAATGCATTCAATTCTACTTCCATAGATTCATTCCATTCTTTATTTCTTGATGCAACTACATAATTCTATGGTTCATCCACTTCATTAATTGTGTCATAAATGCAAAATTCAAAATAGAATTGTGTGATCGAGTAAGTTTTTTCTCAAAATTTCTATCCAACATATTACTTTCTAAATGACTCCTTTCAAGCCACTTAGGATTCTTCTTGACTACATATTCCTTTGTTGACTTAGAATCTGATTCATTACCAATATCCACTTCATCTTTTCTTAATTTAATATGTACATGTTCTGATTGAAAAATTCCTTATTCATAAAGCACAACATCTATGCTAATTATCACCTTTTTTTCTTGAGGATTAAACAATGTATAACTTCGTGTTTCAATACTATATCSAATCAAAATGSAATTCACACTTTTATCATCCAATTTTATCCTCTTTTCTTTAGGAATRTRTGCATATGTAGTGCATGTTTCACATATGTTGTCATTGATGTCAAAGTGGTCATGGACATGATCAATTATAGCGCAATAACAGACAAAAGAAGTGCATGGAAGGATTGAAGGATGAAAGGATCAATGGTGCATAAAGTATGGAACAAAGTATAGTGCATAGACAGAGGAAGTCGTGAAAGGATGAAAAAAAAAGTGTGCAAAAGGATCGAAGGGAAGAAGAATCAATGGCACAGAGAAGGATTAATGGTGCAGAAGAAAATYTGTAGGGTGCTTTGAACCAGTACGACGAACGGTGCAGTGGAGTGTGTTGAGACGAAACTAGTGTAGTGGAATGGACTGCGASAAATTGTGTGGAATATTGYGCAAAAKAAACTTTGTAGGGTKCCTTGATCCAGTGTGATGAATTRCACAATAGAGTGTGATGAAACAAATCCCATGCGACAAGCGATAGAGTGGAGTGCGACAAGATGAAGACTTGTGAGTTGTTGTGTCATTCATGAGGAGATGCTCTGATAAGACTAAGTTTTGTTGCTGGAGATGAGTTGGAGCTCATTCGTAGGAAGATTTGGTATGTTTGATTTAATCAAAGATGTTGGATTACTGAGAGGGTGTGTGAATCAATAATAGATAAATTTAATCATTTTTAACCATAAAATGCAAGTGTTATATCAATGTAGCATTATCATCCAATAGTTGTAGAGTTAATAAACAATGAACAAATGAACAATCATACACATACACAGTACACCAATATTTTTACGTGGAAACCCAAAGTAGGAGAAAACCACGAAATGACTTTTCTTATATGTCTTTAAGAATTACATTCATTGGAAGTACCAACTTCCTTTGTTTTCCAGCTACAATTGGAAGGAGGCTCCAAGCCCCTAGTTTCTCAGGCTACAACCTGAGGGAAGCTCCAACTCCCCAATTCTATGCCTACAACCCCCTATGTTCTTTGGCTACAACCGAAAGGTGGATACAACCACATGTCCTTGCTTCGTCCAACCACCTTGACGTAGAACTAGAATGATGGAACCACTGTCACACTATCACTGTGAAATATACTATTGTAAACCTATACCAATCAACTTGCACCAAACAACCTGTAATAAAATTGTACCATAAACAACCTGTAATCAACCTGTACCATAAACAAGTGCATCAACCATGCACCAACCTATACCTCAACTATAATACCCAAGTCGATCCCTTGTGAAATGTATTGATGTTTGTAGGCTGATGAGCCGAGTGTTGATAAGCTGGCAGTCTTATGTGTTATTAGGTCAAAGATCCTAGGTGTGAAAGGCCATGAGCCTGATTTTTGTATATGTAATTATGAAGATCATTAATAAAATGTATACATCATTGCGTGTAGATGGACCATGAATAAAGAGTGATGGGGGACGAAGCTCCACCAGGTAGGGAAAGGGATGGACTGAGAGGCTAGGAAAGAGGGGATAAGCTAGGGAGTTGAACCCAAGGGAATATTATAATATATTCCTAAAAAATGAAAATATTAAAGTGGGGGGAAAATAAACCCAGTTATCCTAAGTTCCTGGGAAAGGGAACGAATGCTAAATGGTGTGCATGTAGCTCCAGGAAGAAAGGTGTTGACCTGGGTGCATGCAGTTAAAACTGGAGAGTCAAATCATTGTTTGGGTTTTGCTTTCCATTCTCCCATCCATTTCCTAACTCATTGGACCTCCATCATCGACCTCTACATCTTCACACACCTATGAAACCAGTAACCCATGAAGTTGACCCGTGTTTTCCTGCGAGGCACATCGTATCTGTACTTTTTAGAGTTGTGTTGTGCCTTACTGAATTATGGTTGTTGCCATTCCCTGGGCTATATTGAACCTTTGTTTTTGTCCTCATATTGCTAGAACTAAGTTGAAGAAGAGGGTTTCGAGGCTCGTGGTTGAAGAGACAGGTTGTCAGGTCTGTGAGAAGCTCTCTCCAGGTGAGAGAGTTTTCTAGAAAGTGATTTTCTCCTAGAGAGAGTCCAGCACCAACTACAGAGCTCTGAGAATACCTGATTCATCCTATTGTCAAGACCCTGAAAAAAAATGGAAGTGGAGTAGCTGATGGACTATGGAATGGTGAAGGTGCATATTCTCTAGGTGGAACAAGCATGTGGGGAAGGAGAGTCGGTGAGTAGTGGGCATAAGAACGATCCTGGAGAGAATCCATCCAGTTGTATTGTGTAGTCTCTTGTAACCTTAGCCTAGTCTAGGATTCCCTTGCCCTAGGTGGAGCTTAGTCCCAACTCGGGGGTGACCCACTGCTAAGTGTGATGAGCAATGTGGTCTAAGGCTGGGAGGTTCGTGGAAGGTTTGCACACAATTGGTGTACATCAATTGAAAGATAAGTACCT
Source organism: Picea engelmannii (assembly GCA_009831015.1). Classification (NCBI taxonomy): domain Eukaryota; kingdom Viridiplantae; phylum Streptophyta; class Pinopsida; order Pinales; family Pinaceae; genus Picea; species Picea engelmannii. Next base: position 111,061 of record ML822066.1, on the reverse strand, counting down.
ATTCCTATGTTCAATTACATGTTGTTTATATGTACATGTGTTATAATTGATGAATATTGCATATATATGATGTTATATTATGGGTTTTTCCTGTGAGTACTGCATGTATGATTTTATTGTTATTTCCGCATTAACCTATGTATGAATTACTATCAATTCCAACAAGAGTTTGTATGGTAGTAGTAATTCTGTGTTATTTGTTTTAAATTCATTAGAAATGCATGTTATATATATATATATATATATGTATGTATGTATGTATGTATGTATGTATGTATGTATGTATGTATGTATGTATGTATGTATGTATGTATGTATGATGGTTGGGGACGTTACAAATTGGTATCAAAGCTAAAAGAGATGTCTTGTAGTGACGTTGCCCAACTTGTTGGTGGTTGGGGACGTTGCAAATTGGTATCAGAGCCAAGGTTCAAGCACTGAGCCTGGATGGGCCAGATAAGTGGTCATTAGAACCAATGTTTCAGGTGGAAATTGTGTCAAGAGGAACCAATTTTGAACCTCAGAACATTCCTGAGTGCCAAGAGGTTGCCTTGGTCATGTTACAAAGTTCAAGAGGTGTAGCGGTGTTATAAAACCACAATAGACATGGTATTGGGATGCAAAGTAATGTGGGTCTTTGGAATCTATTTAGGAGAAGGAAGACAATTCCTGACTGTTAGATCTCGAGAAGAGTGCAAGAGGGTTAATCTACAAGTCCTTTGGACTTCATGGCTTTGACGATGTTATGGGTTGTAGAGCGAAAGAGGTCAAAGTCCTCAAAGAGGATCTACATCGTATATGTTGGGAGAAGAGCTCGATAGTTGGATCAAGCCAAGTTAAAAGGGGAAAACACAACGGTGAAGGGTGAAAGCCTCCGGAGCTAATCCAGACCGTCCGTCAAGAGGAACACGTGTCAGCAGATTGGCTTGTTCGGGATTTCAGCATTCGAGAGAATTAGTATGTGCTGAGGAGAGAACTCTTTAAGCCTGAAGTTATGAAGCCCCGAAGAGCCGAAGTAGTGAGTCGTGATGACGTCACCTGGAAGTGACATGGACCTCTCCTATACCTACCATGTTCCCCCACTTGGAATGTTGTCAGTTGTACTATGTGGGCCTTGAGGTTATATAACATAGTTAAAGGTCGGTGGGCCCACATTAGCATTGATCATGATACATCAAGATCGATGACTAGGAGGCATTGCAGGGACCCAAGTTGCACGAGAGTTAATTCCCCAAGGCAGTCCCATAATCCAAACCACGGTTTCATAGAGGGGTTACGTGTCAGTGTCAGTAGAATTACGAGATGAAAGGTGGGTTACTCCAAAACGTGGATGCATGCCCCCACAATTTGAAAGGCGTTAAGTGATGTGACTATTCAACATCTTAGTTCAAGTATGGAAACCATGGGTCCCAGTGAATGCATGGCGCCAGTTGGGAAGTCTGGAGACTTGACACTCCGGAAGAATGGTTCATAAGGGAATGAAAGGAAGAACCTTCAAAATTTTTGTAATGCTAAGGTGACGAGACCTAATGACGTCACCAAGGGTGACATGGAAGTGTTCAGAGATTAAAAGTTTGGGGTGTGTGAATGTGAAATCCTCCGAAGTCCTGAAGCTCTGAAACTCCGTAGTCCCAGAGCTCATATGCCTAAGGTTCCATGGTGGGAGTCAGTTGTTGGATGTTGGGTAGTCATGAACTGTTGATCCACCCTACTTCACGATTTTTATCAATCCAGAACTCCGAAATATTTGTTGTAATGTGCTTTGAAAAATTTTGAAGCCGGAGGCCCGAAGTCTTGAATAAGCGACTATTGACCTAGCACTTGGCCACAACTCGTGGTTGCATCGGTTGGGGGGTAAGAGAAAGGGGCTAGTGCCTAAAAATTATTGCAAAATAGAGAATAGCTCAAAAATAAAAGATCTGTGGGGAATCTTGATTGATTGAGAATCGCAGAATGAAATATTAAAGTTTTCTTTGAATCAGATTGGTTTATGAATACTATGGAATTTGTTAAGGATTGATGGTTTGAAAATTTTTGGTTGACTACACATTGTGTTTGTAGAGTTAACAATTGTTAGAACCAAACTGAATTGTTCCACGGTGCACTGAAATGGAGGAGGCAAAAAATTCTTTCAGTTCAAAGAATGAATCTAAAGGAATGGATGTCCATTTGGGAGTTGAAGTATCGAACTCCAATTGACATGGAGAAGAGATAGATAAGGAAGGAAACATGATGAAAATCATTGAAAGATCGCAAAAAGATGCCCAGACTCACCGAGCAGATAATAGAAAGCTCATGAAAGCCAGGGAACAACAGGGAGAATTCAACATAAATTTGATACAAAGCCTGGAAAGGATAGAAAATAAATTGGATAAGGAGAGTGACTCTAGTAAGAGTAATCCAACATTATACCACGGTACCAAAATATCCAAATATATACATATTAGAGGAGAATAATATCTATATATATTAGAAGTATCTTATCCTTAGGTTTGGTGTACAAATAAGCACCACAAGGAAACATAAGGAAACATACTTGGAGGAAAAACATCGGGTGGACTAGCAAAAAAAAACTAATATCATTAACATGCTCTTTTCATTGTTTTTGAGGAAGCACATAAGAATCATCATAATTAAATTATGGGGCTTCAACAAGAATTTGTGGAAGTTAACGAATAACTTTGAAAATGTCATACATAATGGCTTTGTTAAGGTGATGCAGGAGCATCACCTTCAAAGTCAAAGATGCAAGCATGGAGGCAGGGATACGACATCTCAACATGGCAGAATTTCAAATCAACATTTAACTCAAAAGTAAATCGAGTTGTTGAGATATTTTGAAACACCGTTTTTTAATATATCTTGGTTGTAAAGTCTTATATGACTGTAAGGAGTTGCAAATATAGAGTGTCGTCTATTATTGGGTAATAACTGATAGTTATTGTAATAGGACAAGTTAGGTAACCGCTAAGACTTGATAGGATAGGTTGCAGACAGGACAAAGAGAGATCGTGGAGCCATTCCTTAGATAGTTTGTTGTTGTATTGTAATAGAGATAGGGAGGGAGAGATCAGTAGAGACAAAATAGAGTTGAAGAAAGACGTAGTGAAGAACCACAATACTATGTAATTTGCTTCATGAATGAATAGAACAGACAGAATTGTCCAAATCCTTTGAACTGTGTTCATTTTGATGTGTGATTGAATGAATGTTGCATTATGTGTGTGTGATTTAGTTCATTTCGTTCATGTATGATTGTTAAGAGTTAATCGTATGAGGTTGAGACGAAACTGGATAAGTTTCAATTGTTTCTCTTATGAAACTCTTATGCAAGGTGTGCATCTCGTACGCAAGGAGTGCGTCGACAGAGTCTCAAATTGAATTAGAGGACTTCAGAGAGAAAAAAGGGAACTTAGACCAAGTGCAAGGAGGGCACAACGTCAAGGAGTGACCAAGCATCAAAGAACCAGGACATATGAACACAAGGAGTGCGGGAAGAATTTATTTTCGAGGAATCCTTCGAACTGAGTTATCGAAATCCAAGGAATGCAAGGAGTGCGTTGGAAATCAAAATATTCAGGGAGATCAAGCTCAGAATAGATAACACTTTTCAGAAGTGCATATGAGCTCCAAGAGATGGACTCGTAGGAGGAGCAAAGGTCGAAACCTTTGAACACTTAGAAAATCTTCTAAGTCGGAAGAAATCAGAAGCTCGGGAGGAGTGACAAAATTCATTGGATCACAGTGCAGAGGGCCAACAACCATATGATCAAAGCAAGGTGCACAAACCTTAGTGCTTTGCACACGCATAAGAGTAAACTTACCAAAGTTCTAAAGTCCCGAAGTAATTTGGGACCGTCCATCGTCAAGAAGCACAGGTGGCACAATATTCACCACTTCGAAAGTTCGTGGACCAGGAGGAGTTGAGGTAGTCGAAGTAGATCCTAACCATTGATCACCAAGAGATACGTGTCAATAGATCAGTGGCTTCAGGGAAATCACTTCGAGAGTTTCATTTGAGAGTTGAAACTCCCAAAACCTGAAGTCCGAAGGAGATCTCAACTGTCAGATCCATAGGAAAGGTGGTGTGAATTTGTGGACTCCGGGTAAAGACCCAATGTAATTCATAGCCGTTAGATTTAGGGTGATAAGTGGTGAAAATCCATGGACCCCAGGTAACAACCCGAAGTAAATCTCAACGGTTTGATTCAAGTGGACACATGACATAAATCCGCATACTTTGAGGGAAAGTGAAATTTGAGAATTGATAAATCCAAAGTCCGAAGACCTGAAGGGACTGTAGCCGTCAGATCAACAGGAGACACGCGTCAGTGGATTAACATCTCCGGATAAAATCAATTGGGAAAAGAGTTGAGATTTGATATTTCTAAAGTCCAGAATCCTGAAATGATCAAAACTGTCGATTGAAGAGGTCACGTGGCAAAAGATCTGTCATTGTAGGAGAAAGCAAGGTTTGAGAGTTGAAAACTTCGAATGCCGAATCGCAAAGAAAATCTCGCCCGTTGATTTGAAAGGGTTAGATCTGATCTGCAGACTTGGAAGGGACAGATCTCAGCCGTTAGTTCACAAGCACTGTTAAGATCGTGAGATCGACGGTCACCTCACATTGTGGGGATAGAAAGTGCTTGAGCTTTAAGAAGTTGAGGGCGAGCCGCAATCGAGACCACGGTATTGGTAAAAGTACACGTGATGGCTTGATGTGAATTGCGGGGCAAATAGTAGTTTGGTTCCAAACCACTCTTGGGCGCGCCCGCAATCATGTGTTTATGTGAGGTCATTGCCCAAGGTCACATCAAGGAGGGTCTTATCAGAAAAGGATTTAGCACCCAAACTTTGAGATTTCACAAGCGTGAAGGGGAAGGTCACAGGTGCCATAAGACCTATGCCAGAAAGCTGAAAGGGCCTGTGTTTAGATATATAACGAGACCATCAAGGTTTCAGAGAGTTGTTCAACTCAAGAATCAAAGATCCTTGACCGAGAGGTCGTGTATCCCTATGGGGGAGTAGGGGGGATCCATCAGGTGGTATCAGAGCCTTATATTGAGATTGTTTGCAGAAAACAGACAAAGGAGAAAGGAGATAAATTGGTATCAAAAAAAAAAAATTGGTTTCTATTTGTAGGCACTAGAAGGTGACACCGTGAAATCATTCCACCCAGAAGGCGTAGAGCGAATGAAGAAATGGAAGAAGAAATGAGGCAACTTAGAATGATACTGACGCCATGGAAACAACACAGAGGAGAGCACCATACACTAGAGATATCAGTGAAGCTAAAATCAAAGAGATAGAGATCAAAGAAGATGTAGCAAATGATGTTGTGAAAGAATAGGAGCTACAGAAAAAATAGAGGTATGAATGTATTAAGGCAATTTAGAAGTTGAAGAATTGTTGGATTGGGTACGAGCTATGGACAAGTACTTCTATTATGAAGATATTGAAGAAGACAATATGGTGAAGCATGCAGTGACAAGATTGAAGGGTCATGTAGCACTATGGTGGGACGAACTGCAAGCCGATCGCAGATGCAAGGGTAAGCAGAAAATTAAAAGATGGGATAGGATGGTAGACAAGCTAAAAGAAAAATTTGTCCCAAAGGAATATTAAATCAATCTGTTCAGAAGATTACAGAACCTGAAATAGAAAATCTTATCAGTGAAGGAGTACACTGAGGAATTTTACAGACTGAACATCAGGGTTGGACAGAAAGAAAATTAAGATGAAAAGACAGACAGGTATATCAATGGGCTGAGATATGAAATACAAGAGGAGATCAACATGATGCATGTTAGTAAAGTTGAGGATGCTTATCAAGCATCCTTGAAAGATGAAGATAAATTGGCCAGGAAACAAAGCTAACAAAACTAAGGAAATTCAAGAAGAGGTAAGGGAACCAACAAAGAGAATTTCCAGAATCCAAAGCATGAAGCTAACAAACAACATAAACACCCTGAGAAAGGTGGAAGTTCTAAGGAAGGACAACATGGAGGAAGAATCTCTTTTTCTAGAGGAAGAAGAAGAGCGAGAGGAGGTGAAGTTAGATGTTATGCCGGTGGAAAGACAGGGCACATGTCTTGGGAATGCCCAGAGAGGAAGAAAGACACAAAAGGAGGAGAAGCACAAAATCATGTGGAAGCAGAAGCAACAAAAGGAGGAAAGAACCTCGTGATGAGGAAGGTTCTTCTTAAACCATAGAAGGAGGTAGAGGAACCAGTTCAATGAACAAGTCTGTTCAGAACTGATTGCAAGATGAAAGACAAAATTTGCAAGGTGATCATAGACAGTGGGAGAATTGACAATCTAATATCCATGGAGATGGTGGAGAAGCTGGAGTTGAAGACAACTACACATGCAAACCCATACAATGTATCATGGTTGCAGAAAGTACATCAAGTAATGGTAAGTCAACAATGTCAAGTTGAATTTAAAATAATGGGTTATAGGGATGAAATATTATGTGATGTAATTCCTATGGATGTCTGTCATATTTTATTGGGGAGACCATGGCAGTTTGACCAAAAAGTTATGCATGATCGGAGAAAAAATACTTATACCTTAGAAAAAAATAGTAGGACACATATCTTGTTACCAATAGAACACAAAGAGAACAAGAGGGAAGATAGTTCAAGTATACTTCTCATGAGTGGGAAGGAACTCTTGAATGAAGCCAAGAAGGAGCAGGAGATGTAGTTTTCTATAGTGAGGAGTCCAGGAACTATCCTTACAAATACTTATGTTGAGGATTTTCCTGAAGAAATCCAGGAATTGTTAGAAAACTTTGTTGACATAGTAGTGGATGAGTTACCGCACTCATTGCCACCCATTAGGAGTATAAGTCATCATATTGACCTTATTCCAGGAGCTAGTTTGCCAAAAAAAGTAGCTTATAGGTTGACACCTAGAGAGACTAAGGAAGTCCAAAATCAAGTCCAGGAGTTGTTGGATATAAGGTTTAATCAGGGAAATCCTAAGCCCATGTGCAATACCAACTGTGTTAAGTCCAAAGAAGGATGAAGGATGGAGACTGTGTATAGATTCTAGAGCCATCAACAAGATAACCATTAGGTATAGATTCCCTTTACCAAGGATGGATGATTTGATGGATTGTTTGAGTGGATGACATACTAATCTTTAGTAAGACAGAGGAAGAACACTTAAGACACCTAACATCAGTGATGGAAAAGTTGCAGCAAGAAAAATTGTTGATAAATCTGAAGAAAATCTCTTTTATGAAGAAATAACTCATATACTTTGGTTTTGTGATCTCTTCCAATGAATTGAAGATGGATCCAGAAAAGGTGAGAGCAATCAAACAATGGCCATCGCCATGAAGCATATTTGAGGTAAGAAGTTTTCATGGGTTAGCAAGTTTTTATAGAAAGTTTAGCAGAAATTTCAGTGGTATATGTACGCCCATGCTAGATACTGTGAAGAAGAAACACAAGTCTTTTAGTTGGACAGAGGAATCTGAATTTTTTTTCAAAGTGTTGAAGGAGAAGATCACAGAAAAACCAATTTTGGTCTTACCAGATTTTGGAAAAACATTTCAAGTGAGATGTGATGCAAGTGGATTAGCTATTGGAGAAGTCTTGAGTCAGGATAATAGGCCAGTTGATTATTTCAATGAGAAGTTGAATGACTCCAAGAAGAATTATTCCACATATGACAAAGAATTTTATGTAGTGATTCAATCTTTGAAGAAGTGGAGGCACTATCTAATTCCTAAAGAATTTGTCCTGTACAATGATAATCAAGATTTGTAGTTTATTACTAAGCAAGAAAAGTTGAATCAGAGACATGCTAAATGGGTAGAATTTATGCAAAATTTTACTTTTGTTATTAAACATATTGGTGGAACTGCTAACAAAGTTGCAGATGCTTTGAGCAAGAGGAGTTTAATTGTACATGAATTCCAAGTGGAGACCTTAGGGTTTGAACACCTCAAGGAAATGTATCAAGAAGATACAGATTTTAAGGAAGCTTATGAGGCATGTAAGAATTCTTTGTTGGGAGATAGAATCCCATGGACAGAATATTTTATCCAAGATAGATTATTATTCAAAGGAAGCCAACTATGCATACCAAAATGCTCAATGAGAAATAACCTGCTAAAAGAAAAACACAGTGGAGGTTTAGCTGGACATTTTTGTCATGATAAGACATTTGCACAAGTGAGAAATTCGTATTATTGGTCAAGCATGAGGGCATAGGTGAAATGTTTTGTGAACAAATGCATAATTTATCAGTATGCAAAAGGAAGACAACAAAACACTGGTTTGTATCAACCATTACCAATTCCATAAAGGTCATGGGATGCACTTAGTATTGATTTTGTATTGGGATTGCCTAGAACTCAGAAAGGGAGCGATTCCATATTTGTTGTGGTGGACAGATTTTCAAAAATGGCACATTTCATACCATGCTAGAATAAAAATGATGCTACACATATAGCCAATTTGTTTTTCAGAGAAGTGGTGAGACTACATGGATTTCCTAGGAGTATAGTCTCAGACAGGGACACCAAATTTGTAGGACACTTTTGGAGATGTCTATGGAAGAGGCCGGGGAATTTTTTTTCCTTTAGTTCATCATATCACCCTCAAAAAAATGGAAATACTGAAGTAGTAAAAATGATTTTGGGAAACTTGTTAAGAAGTTTAGTCACTGAGCAAGGTTTTCAATGGGATCATATTCTAGCACAATCATAATTTTCATTTAACAGTTTAGTGAACAGAAGCACAGGGAAAAGTCCATTTGAAAATGTGTATGGTATACAACCAAGAGGGATTACAGAGTTGAGAGATCTGAATCAATATGAGTTCATAAGTGTTTTGCAACAGAAATGCAGAAACTCCGTGACAGAGTCAGAGAGAAGCTACAGGACAACAACTTGAAATATAAGAACAAAGTTGATCAGAAGAGGAGAGAAGTTCAATTCGAAGTAGGAGATGACGTTTTATCTCATTTGAGAAAAGAAAGGTTTCCAAGGGGACATATAACAAATTGAAGATGAAGAAGATAGGACCATGCAGGATTCTCAGAAAATTTGCAGCCAATGCTTATGAAATTGGGTTGCGAGACAATGTTGGGATATTACCAATATTCAATGTTGCAGACCTGTATCCTTACAAAAGATATGAGGCAAGAGAATCAGATGATCAGAAATAAGTTCAATGGGAAGAACAATTACCCACATCAGAAAAACATCAGATGGAGAAAATCATTGAACAGAGAGCTAGAAAGAAGACTAGGAGGAAGACATATCCTGAATACTTAGTGAAGTGGAAAGATCATCCAGTGGAAGATTCAAGTTGGGTCACTAAACCTTATATTTTGAAGCATGGAAAAATAGTTCAGAAACTCATGGACACGAGTCCATGAATATTTTAACCAGAGGAGTATGATGCAGGAGAATCACCATCAAATTCAAAGACGCAAGCGTGGAGGCAGGGATACGACATCTCAACATGACCGAATTTCAAATCAACATTTAACTCAGAAGTAAATCAAGTTGTTGAGATATTTTGGAAACAAAGTTTTTTAATATATATTGGCTGTAAAGTCTTATACGACTTATAGAGTGTCGGCTCTTATCGTGTAATAACTGATATTTATTGTAATAGGATAAGGTAGGTAACTGCTAAGACCTAATAGGATAGGTTGCAGATAGGACGAAGAGAGCTCGTGGAGCCAGTCCTTAGATAGTTTGTTGTTGTATTGTAATATAGATAGGGAGAGAGAGATTGGTAGAGACAAAATAGAGTAGAAGAAAGACGCAATGAAGAACTGCAATACTATGTAATTTGTTTCATGAATGAATAGAATAGACAAAATTATCCAAATCCTTCGGACTGTGTTCATTTTGATGTGTGATTGAATGAATGTTGCGTTATGTGTGTGTGATTTAGTTCATTTCGTTCATGTGTGATTGTTAAGAGTTAATCATATGAGGTTGATACGAAACTGAACGTTATCATTATCATCAATTCGGTCTTAGTGAACGTTATCATTATCATCATTATAATGTAAATTATGCTTCATATTTTTACTAATTTTTTAATATATATTTTTTAAATATATTTAAAGTAAAACATTAATACATAAAAAAAAACGTTTAAATAATGTTTAAAATGATCATTTAATTAATTTATGATATCAAATATTAAAGTGTTATGTGATTAGTTAATATATCAATATGGAAAGATATAAAAATAATTAATGTTAAATTAAAATCAATGTTCTTTTAATTTTTTTTTTATCTTATTCTTCTTCCAAATACTATGACACCTTGCATTTATGTGCTTATTTCCCACTTAACATACCACATAAATTTAAAAATACACTTATACACATACAAATTCATTAATCATTATATTAGTAAGAACATATTACACTTGTGTACATAAAACTAGTTAATAATTATGTTAATAAGAATAATATAGTTTGATCATGGGTGGTAAATGCAGGGAGTTTTCATGATCTTAGGGGAACAATATTGTGTAACATGCCTAGGGTTTATGAAAAGTGTCAAACAATTTAGTCAAAGTCTATTCATTGTGGTGTGGACTCATCGTAGTTAGGAAAAATGGAATCATGACTTTATCCATCTTTGGGGACTCAATGTTGATCATCAAGGCAATGATAACCTAATCTAGCATTGGAGGGATTAAGCTCCAAGGCATCATTGTGCGAATCAAACATGTCTTGTTTCATTTTGACAAGGTTGACCTCTTTCGCATTAGAAGGGCACTGAATGGTGAAGTGGGTGTGTGGGAAAAATTGCCACTTTGCTAAAACGAGGAATCATTATGGAAAATGGGGATTATTACCAAGCCACAATCCCCTAGATTTTAATATCCATGGGTGGTGTTGATTAGCAATTCCAACCTTTAATGTCCATTAATGAACATTAACTCTGAGTGGCATTCCATGAGGCCACACAAGTCAAGCAGATGGTGGTAAGACAACAAGAGTGAGCGAGCCCCTACTCTCATTTACTTCGACATGACTTGCTTGTAGGGTATCAAGACACATGCATGGGAAGGGTTAACTAGTATTGGATAAATTCTAATAGAGACCCATCAAAACTAAGCTCCAAA